>PVHP010019760.1:0-31448 GCA_004024765.1 Zapus hudsonius
GGGAATCGAACCCAGGCCATCAGGCTTTGCAAGCAAGAGCCTTTAACTGCTGACCCAGTTCTCCATCCCTATTGGTCAGATTTTAAAATATTTCATTTATTTGCAAGGAGAGAGAAAGAGAAATATGGAGGCCCAGGGCCTCCAGCCGCTGCAAACGAACAAACTCCAGATGCTTGTGCCACTTTGCGCATCTGGTTTTACAAGTGGGTACTGGGAAATCGAACTCTGGACCAGCAGGCTTTGCAAACAAGCACCTTTAAGAGCTGAGCCATCCTCTCTCCAGGCCTGAACTTGGCATTTTTAATAACCTACTGCAACAATTATGTGTTGGGAATGCTTTAAAAGACTGATGAGATTTGGCTTAATTTAGAAAAATTCCCAAGTTGTTCTTGTCTAAGTTTTGTTTTTAAAATATTATTTCTTTATTTGCAAACCTAGAGTGAATGGCATACCAGAGCCTCCTGCCACTGCTTACCAACTCCCAGATGCATGCGCCACTTTGTGCATCCTCTGGCTTTACGTGGCACTGAGGTCAGTTGAACCCTGGGCTGCCAAGGCTTTGCAAGCAAGCACCTTTAACCTCTGAGCCATCTCCCCAGCCCTGGATGTTGGTTTTGATCACAGTTATAAACAGAACAGAACTGAGAGTCATAACCACTTCAAAGAATGTCGTGAGACCCTCCAACTGATTCCAGAAATGCTCATCATCCCAAATGGAATCCCATACCTCCTAGCAGTCACTTACTCTCCCCTCCTGTCCCTCTCTGGAAACTACTAGACAATTTTTTTTGTCTCTTTGGATTTGACTATTTTGGATATTTCATATCAATGGACTCATACAAATGTGTGCTTTGTGTCTGGCTTCTTTCAGGGTTCGTCTGTGTTGTAGCATGGCTCAGCACTTATGATAGCTGAGTCATGCTGCGTTCATGCAGAGCCTATGTTCTCTCCCCAATCGCTTTGTTGATGGATCGTTGAAAAGTTCAGTTTCAAATCTATGTCGAAATAGCAAGTCCTCATTCAGGTCCAGGTGAGCGGCAGATGGCTAGAAAGGTGAGGTTCCAGCTGAGTTTTTCGACCTCGGCACCGTTGACATTTAGAGGCAAAGCAGGGAGCTGTCCTGGGCACTGTGACATCCTTAGCATGCTCCATCAGGTGTCACTAACAACCTCTGCCCGGTTACAACAATCAGCAATGTCTCTAGGTTTCCCAAGATATTCCCTGAGGGACAAAACTGCGCCGGTCGCAAGCAATGGTCTCTATTCAAACCAAAGGTTTATTTTAATTCCTCTTTTATAAAAATATCCATTTATTTATTTGCAAGCAGAGAGAGAAAGATATAGAGAGAGAATGGGCATGCAAGGGCCTCCAGCCGCTGCAAATGAACTCCAGGTGCATGTGCTACTTTAGCATCTGGCTTTACGTGGGTGCTGGGGAATTGAACCTGGGTCGTTATGGTTTGTAGGCAAGCGCCTTAACTACTGAGCAATTTCTCCAGCTCTCTCTTCCTCTTTTAATTAGGATGTGAAAGGATTCTTTTGCATATATTCTGATGTGTGTCCAATGACATTTCAGGGTTGAGAAGTACCGGCCACAGACACTGAACGATCTCATTTCTCATCAGGACATTCTGAGCACCAGTGAGTACAGCAGTTCTTCACTGGTTTCGTTGTGATGCTGAAGGACTTGTGGGAATTCCGAGGTGGTGTGTCTGCTGAGCAATAGCAGAAGAATCCTATTGAGATGTGTAGAACGCCGTGTGCTGGCTACTTCTCCATGGCTGTGACCAAAATACACAAGAGGACCTTTTTGATTGATTGGCAAGCAAAGAGAGATAGACAGAGTATGGGTGCGCCCGGGCCTCGAGCTGCTGTATATGAAATCCAGATGCATGCACCACTGTGCATCTGTCTTTCTGTGGGTACTGGGGAATTGAACCTGGGTTGTTAGGCTTTGCAGGCAACTCCTTAACCTCTGAGCCATAGTCAAACCATACTATGCCTGTGAGGTTTTTTTTTTTTTTTTTTTTTTTGAGGTAGGGTCTCACTCTAGCCCAGGCTGACCTGGAATTCACTATGTAGTCTCAGGATAACCTCGAACTTACGGTGATCCTCCTACCTCTGCCTTCTGAGTGCTGGGGCTCCCAAAGACTGATGGTGTCTCTCCTTCCTCCTTCCCCCTCAGTTCAGAAATTTATCAGTGAAGACCGCCTACCGCACCTGCTTCTCTACGGCCCTCCAGGGACAGGAAAGACATCCACCATCCTCGCCTGTGCTAAGCAACTGTACAAAGACAAAGAATTCGGCTCCATGGTCTTGGAGGTGACTGGGGTTATTCTCACTCTGCAAGTATCTGGGGCCTGCACTCTCTTACCCTCGCCTCTGCTGTCAGGGAGCCAAGTTACGCTAACTGTTCTCTCTTGTCCTCTGGTTCCTGGTTGGGTTTGGCCATTGGAGGCTCTAGGAAGGTCAAAGTGCAGGAGAGAATGAGGCCTGTACCTGCTCTTGGAGTTAACACAGGAAAGCTGCCCAGCTTCTGCAGGCCATGCCCAGAGCATGTACCCTCCCCACGGTCTTCTGCAGCTGCCCACAGCCACTCTGTCGAGTCCCTTCAGGTCTGGGGGTGATAATGAGCACTGAGTAGACCTGTGTTTTCCCAACACCATTTATTTATTTAAAAAAAAATTTTTTTTTTCAAGGCAGGATCTCACTCTAGCCCAGGCTGACCTGAAACTCACTTTGTAACCCAGGCTGGCCTTAAATTCACATCAAGTCTACCTCTGTCTCCCGAGTGTTAGGATTAAAAGCATGCGCCACCACGCCTGGCTTCTAATACCTTTTAAAATATCTCAGTTTCCTCAACTTATTGCACTTAAAAATTCCATGTGTGTATTATTGGGGCTTTGACTTAAGATTATAAAACCCTAAAAGTTGTCTTTTGCCAGAAAAGTATGTGTATGTGCCTGACAGGGGGAAGCTTATTTGGTAGTGTCTGCCTAGCGCAAAGCCTTGGCCTAGAACCTCAGCGTCACATAAACCAATTGTGGTGAGGACAAGAGGGTCAGAAGTTCAATGTCGTTCTTACTTCAAGTTTCAGGCCAGCTTGGGCTCCAAGCTGCCCTATCTCAAAAGAAAACAAGAGGAACTGAGGAGATGGTTCAGTGGTTAAAAACACATGTTGCCAAACCTGATGACCAGGATCATCAGAACCCCAGAACCCACACAGGGGTGGAGGTGGGAGAACCCCAAAGCCAGCTACAAACAACAGAGAGACCCTGTCTCACGCAACAACCAACACCCCAAGGTTACCACTGACACCCCCCCACACACACATATTGCTGTGGGGTACATGTGCCCTATAGATGAGCTTGGGTGGGTTCAGGGTGGTATGGCCCGAGGCACATGCACCCCTAGAGACACCCATCACATACACAAGAGAGTGGGGGAGAGAAGGCAGTTTGCTGGCTTCAGACATGGGCCTCAGCTCCTTGCTGCTACTGATATCTTTTTTTAAAAACTTTTTAATTATTTTTTTATAGCTTCCATAATTATAGACCATAAACCATTATTCCCTCCTCCCCTTCCCCATATTTCTTCCCCCTCTCAGTTAATCTCTGCTTTGTTTCGGTGTCATCATCTTTTCCTCCCATTATGTGTAGGTACTGTCAGGCACCATGAGGTCATGAATATCAAGGCCATTTTGTGTCTGGAAGTTTGCTTTGTAAGCAGTCCTCCCCTTCCTTTGGCTCTTACAATCTTTCCGGCACCTCCCAGGATCTTAGGTGTGTTCCGAACACAGTGGCCTCTGGGTTGCGGTAACTAAACTTGTGACAAAGGTGTGTTCAGGGAGACCAGGCCCATGTTTATTTCCCAGATATATGTGCGTGGAGTCAGCGTCCTTAAAGGTTGAGAGAAAAGTCGTTTGCTTTTCGGAATGTTAAGTGATGGTTTAGTGAGTACAACTTTTCATTGACAGCTTTCCTAAATATGGACAATATGCTAAGATCATAATCTCTTCTCCAATTGTTTGCTTGGTTTATGGTTATCTCTTAGCTCTCATTAGACTCAGAGAACTAGTGCGGCTGGGTTGATGGAAAGATATATTCAAGCTAAGAATATGTAGATAGTGTCCTTCACCATGGCCTCTCTTCCCACATGTAGCTGAACGCTTCTGACGACCGAGGAATAGACATCGTTCGGGGACCAGTCTTGAGCTTTGCAAGTACAAGGACCATATTTAAGTAAGAATTCGTTTGTGTAATTTTTCCCCTAGAGATTCAGATCAGTGAAACGATACAGTTTCATTTTTTAAAGACGTGACTTGTCAGAAACAGCTATGAAAAAGAAATAAAGGCAGTGATGGTGGAAAGAAATGTTTATGTTAGGATGAAATACCACCGAAACCTGCATCAGTAGCCCCTTCGGGAGTACTAACTCCAAGCTGGTGTTAGCTAAGGGCGATTACATTTAAGACTGGATGCGCTAGTTTGAATTTAAACAGAAATAAAGATCAGGAAGGATGGTTGGGATACTTGTTAAAATCAGAAAAGGGGGGCTGGAGAGATGGCTCAGCAGTGGAGGCACTTGCCTGCAAAGCCTCATGACACAGGTTCAATTCCTCAGTACCCGTGGAAAGCCCTCTCTCTCTCTCTCTCCCTCTCTCTCTCCCTCTCCCCTCCCTCTCTTCTTTGTCCCTCCCTGCTTGCAAATAAGTATTTTTTAAAATATATTTTAAAAAGAAAGGGAAGAAATGGAAAGACTAAATACGTGGAAGAGGTAGAAAAAGCAGATAGTGTGGCTCAGATGGAAAGTTTGCAGTTGAGGGAGTTGGAGAAATAGCTCAGTGGTTTAATGTGATTGCCTGCAAAGCCTAAGGACCTGGGTTTGGTTCCCCAGTACCCATGTAAAGCCAGATGCACAGAGTGGTGTATCTGGAGTTCATTTGCAGCAGCTAGAGACCCTGGCAACAATGCCCATTCTCCCTCCCTCCCTCCTTCCCCCCCCCCCCCCCCCCCCCCCCCCCCCCCCCCCCCCCCCGCCTTTCTCACATATATGTAAGTTTGCACTTGCCATGCTCAAGGTCCTGGGTTTCATTCCAGCACTCTCCAAAAGAACAGAATGCCATGAGGAAGGAAGACACATAACATGCTGCAGAGGTCAGACATCTGACCTGACTTCCCGCTGATGGTTGAAGGCATGACAGGGCATTTCTTGTCTGTGTGACCCCAGGCGTCAATTCTGGTCAGAGTTCTGGGAGGGGTAGGCTTGATCAGCCGGCCTAACGGTCTTGGTGTCCCAGTGAGATTTCAGGATCTCAGACTTGCGTTGTTTTCCTAGGAAAGGGTTTAAGCTGGTGATTCTGGACGAAGCTGATGCCATGACTCAGGACGCCCAGAACGCCTTAAGACGAGGTGAGGACAGCTGCTCAGGCTGCTGGGTTGGCCAAGAACACGCTGGAAGTAAAGCCAATCTGGGTGTGAGTTCATCCTCTGAACCACTCTGTCACCCCCGGTGAACCAGACAAGACAGCCCGCTGGCCAGGTCCCCTTCAGCAGCCCAAGGACATGGCCTTGCCATTTGGTCCTCCTCCACTGCTGGGTTCAGTTCCAGGTTGGGAATCTGTCATTCAGTGGGGGGCATGAAAGGCTTTCACTTGTAAAGTGCTCAGCAGACTCTGGAGCATGGTGGCCATGAGAGAGCTTTCGAGAGTGGCTCTGGGGGAAAGTGGGACCCCTGAGGTGTGCCTGTGACACACAAGGAGCTGGTTAAAGGACTCTAATCCGAGCGAGCATCTCTCAGGGAGCCTCTGAGGGAACAGTTTTCAGAGAGCAGCAGGCCTGAGCACTTGGGAGGGAGGGGAGGAGTGGCTCAGCATGGCTTGGAGAGGGGGTGGGGGGGGGGACGGTTAGAATGTCTCCTGGTCTTCAGAGCACTGGCAAGCTTCCTTCAGCATCTTGCTCCGAGGAGTGACTGTGGGCAGATCCCTATGCGGGGACATTGGGTCCTGTGCATCTCTCAGCTCTGCTTGCTGCACCCTCAGGTGCCCTTGGGCTTTCAGACAAGCCTGGAAAGTGCACCCTCCTCCTGCCATGCTATCAGGAACAGCTCGTCCCAAAGGACAGGATCTCACACTGGGCCTCAAACCTAGAGGGGTTGGGCGGCAGGAGTGCCAGAATTAGGGCATAAAAAACAAATGTGTTTTGTGAAATCCTATGGAGATGGCTATTAGCTTTGAAATGACAGTGACAAGCTAAACATGGTGGTTGTCTATATCCCCACTGCTCAGGCTCACCGGGACTTGGAGGTTAGCCTGGGCTACAGAATGAGACAGTCTCAAAAAAAAACCAGGTCAGCCTGGGCTAGAGTGACACCCTATCTTGAAAAACAACAATAACAACAACAACAAAAAAAAAAGGCAGCCAGGCTTGGTGGCACATGCCTTTAATCCCAGCACTCGGGAGGCAGAGGTAGGAGGATTGCCGTGAGTTCAAAGCCACCAAGACTACATAGTGAATTCCAGGTCAGCCTGGGCTAGAGTGAGACCCTACCTCGAAAAACAAAACCAAACCAAAAGAGGATGGAGGCTGAGCTAGATCTCTTTCTGAACCCCCCATGGCACCCTCTCCCTTTGTAGGTGGCTTCTCTGCTCCTGTCACTTTTCAGTCTCTTCCTGTCCCCTCCTCGTGATAGGGTTTCTGGGTCCTTTGGAGGATCAGATGGACTGTGATGTAAAGGTGGTTTGGTTTTCCTCCCCAGTGATTGAGAAGTTCACGGAAAACACCAGGTTCTGCCTCATCTGTAACTATCTGTCCAAGATCATCCCCGCCTTGCAGTCTCGATGCACGAGGTTCCGGTTTGGTCCCTTGACACCAGAGCTCATGGTTCCCCGCCTGGAACATGTCGTAGAAGAAGAGAAGTGAGTGCTGCGCCACAGGGCGGGTGAGGGCCTTGGGGATCGAGTGGAGGGGAGGTGCCCTGGCCCTGGGGTGACTGGAGACAGTGCCTACCTAGCACAGGGGAAGCCTTGGGGACTGCCAGCTGCTTCCTTCTCCAGGATGCTGGACATTCGGCCATTTGATTTTCCTTGATTTCATCCTCTTTCCTGGACGAGGTCTCAGCTCCTCCTGTTCTGTCGCTGGAAGCTTCTGTAGATGTTGCCAGCCTTTCTGACGAGCCGAGAGGTTCTGAGATGTGACTTCCAGGGCGATGGGATGCCAAGCAGGGTGCTCACTGAGCAGCTGTGTATTTTAAGCAGCCACATGGCCCTGTGATCATGGGTCACCCCAGGGCTACTTCTCCTCAAGCAGATCTTGGGTGGGCTGTGGCTACTCATGGGAACCCATGTCCCTAACCGTCAAAGTGATCTCTAGATGTTGTAGGAAGTATTGTTAACCCTGTTGTTTATTAAAATGTTTTTATTGACTACTTATTTGCAAGAAGGGGGGGTTGGTGGGCGCACCAGAGCCTCTTGCCACTGCAAATTACAAACAAATGCACCACTTTGTGGATCTGGCTTTACATGGGTACTAGGGGATTGAACCCAGACCATCAGGTTTTGCAAGGAAGTACCTTTCTTTAACCAATAAGGCATCTCTCCAGCCCTGTTCCTTTTTTTCTTTTTTGGGTGGTGGGGTGGGGTGGGGTTCAACGTAGGGTCTTGCTATAGCCCAGGCTGACCTGGAATTCACTATGTAGTCACAGGGCGGCCTCAAACTCATGACGATCCTCCTACATCTGCCTCCCAAGTGCTGGGATTAAAGGTGTGCGCCACCACACCGGGCCTTTTTTCTTTTTAAATCCTGGTGTGTTCGTGTTTAGGTGAGGCGGGGTCCTATTCTCCTAGCCCCCTAGCCTCCAGGGAGTCTCCTGTTTCCACATCCCATCATGCCCCACGCTGGGACTACAGACACAGGCTACTGAAGTGAGCGGCTCCTCAACCCCCTCATTCTTTAAAGCCCTAATCATTCACACCATCTCATTCCCTGTGGTGGATGCTGAACTTTCAGTGGGGATCTCATGAAGCCTTTGCGTTTCCTTGCAGAGTGGATATAAGTGAGGATGGAATGAAGGCCCTTGTCACCCTGTCCGGTGGGGACATGCGAAGGGCTCTGAACATCTTGCAGGTATGGCCCCACTTGAAGCACATCTCGAGTGTTGCTTTGAAATAGTTTTTTAACATATTTTAAACTGGGCGTGGTGGTGCATTCCTTTAATCCCAGCACTCAGGAGGCAGAGGTAGGAGGATCGCCATGAATTTGAGGCCAACTTGAGACCACACAGTGAGTCCAGGTCAGCCTGGGCTAGAGCGAGACCCTACCTTGAAAATTTTAAATTTATATACTAGCAAGCAGAGCAAGACTGATGGGGAGACAAAAAGAGGGGTGAACAGCAGAGCCTCCTGCCTCTGCAAACTAACTCTACGTGCATACCCCACTCTGTGCATCTGGCCTTATGTGAATACTGGGGAGTCGAACCTGGGCCTTTAGGCTTTGCAAGCAAGTGCCTAAATCACTCAGCTGTATCTCTAGCCCTGAAGTCATTTTTTAAGAAAGACAAGAAGAGCAGCAGGTCTGTACATTCAGAAATCTAGAACTTCATTGTGTGCCAAATCCCCTCCACCCTCTGGGTTGTATTCATTGAGAGTCATTTGTTGTAACTAACTTGTGTGTTGGGGGGGGGGGGAGGTCCTGCCGTTCTCCCAGCTGGTGGTCAGCATCCTCGGGAGAGGACAACCATGTCAGTGTGGACATGTGGGCTTTGTGCTGTCCTGGGCCATGTCACTGCTACTGCAGTGAGATCTCCCTGGTTAACTGTAGTGGGGCAGCTGCTGGCATCCACTGAGGTCCCCCTGTCTATACAGAGTACCAATATGGCCTTTGGGAAGGTGACAGAGGAGACTGTTTACACCTGCACTGGGCACCCGCTCAAGTCAGACATTGCCAATATTCTGGACTGGATGCTGAATCAAGACTTCACCACTGCCTACAGAAGTATCCTTTCCAATGATCACTGCCCCAGCCAGGCAGGCCTGAGACCTAGGCTAAAGCCAACACCTGCATCTCACTGGTCAGCGTGGGGGAGCAGGTGTCTCTAACACAGCACAGCCCTTTCAGAATGGCTTTGGCCTTTGTGGGGTTGAAGCAACTTTGTTCACTCATGGGAGAGAGGCAGTTGGGTCTTGGGGTGAAAACTGCAATCTTTATTCTTTAATTTCTTATTATTTGCTGTGAACCGGAATAATGGCTAAGAATGACAGTATGAAGGCCTTTGAGGAATGTATTTTGCCTTGTTCTTTACTAGGACATATAACTGTACTCTTTAGAAAGCCTCTTGAAGACAGCAGCAAAAGTGAGCCTTGGAGCCTGACATGCAGAGTGAAACAGCCTGAAGTCACTCTGGGTTGGGATTCACACTGCTCTGGTGCATGTTTGTTGTGGGACACACGCCCATGCCTTAGCTGCTCCTTCCTAGATATCACTGAGCTGAAGACTCTGAAGGGGCTGGCGTTGCAGGACATCCTGACCGAGATTCACCTGTTTGTGCACAGAGGTAACTTGCACTAAGCCCTGGGAAGGAGCTTGCACTCGGGATGCGGGGAGGAGCTCAAACACTTCAGGGTGTTTAGAATGGGGATGTGAGGCTTTGTTCTTGAGTAAAGACATAGGAATGAAGTGTCCAGCCTCTTGTTAGTGATTCTAAATTGATGTTTAAAACTGTTCCAAAAAACTTCTTTCAATTTCTAAAATTGCTGGGGCCAGTAGAAAGAAACTCCTGGAGACTATTTCTGTGAGTGGTTTAAATATTACAGCAATAAGTGGTATATTTTAAATCTTTAGGACTGGGAACATGGCTCAGCAATTAAAGACGCTTGCCTGCAAAGCCAGCCTGGGTTGGCCTGGGTCCAGTTCCCCAGTATTCACATAAAGCCAAATGCACAAAGTGGTACATACACCTGGAGTTTGTTGGCAGTCAAGAGACCCTAGTGTGCTTACTCTCATACTCTGTTTCTCTCTTCACTTGCAAATAAGTTAATAAAATATTTTTAATTTTTTCCGCAAGGTGAAAATTGAACTCTGGGGCCCTCACACATGCTAGGCAAGCACTGTATCATGGAGCTATCTCCCCGGCCCTTTTTTTCCCTTTTGAGCTGGGATCTGAACCCAGAGTTAGTGAATTCTAAACCTGTACTGGGCCACTGAGCTAAGAATATGGTCGTCGAAGAGATCATGTAATCCAAAACAAGCAGTCATAGAAGGGCTGGCTCTAAGTTCCTCTTCTCTTGTTCAACTTCTTCTCAGGGAACCCATACCCAGCCTAGGCAGCACCTGGGGGAGAGCCAGGAACCTGAATTTTGAGAGGGGCAGTTCTCTGGGCAGTCCCTTGCACGGCCTCCTGGAAAAGCTCTTCCCTGGCAGCCCATCAGCCTGTGTGCGCTCCTGTGCGGAGCCTATCACTTAAGTTTGGTTTCCAAACAGACAGGAAACTGGGCTGGTGGCCTGTGCCTTTAATCCTAGAGCTTGCAAGTCTGAGGTAGGATCACATTGAATTCTAGCCCAGCTTGGGCTAGAGTGAGACCCTGCCTCAAAAAACAAAAACTGGGACAGTAAAGTGAGCTTTCACTTATTAACTAGTAGGCACTGCCCACCATGGCAGTGTTGGCTTGTCCATATCAGGATGGCAGTGGGCACATGTGTTACCTTCTTTCTTTAAAAACTAAATACACTATGAAGAATCACCAGATAGTATGGGTGGGAAAACCCAATGAAACCTATACCATTTTCAACGTCTTGGCCTGGTACTTTGTGGTCAGCCTGAAGCTCAGAAGTTCCATTATCTATATGATGTTAAAACTCCATCTTTTCCCCTCGGGTTTGTGGTTGTTTTTAGAGTAAGGAAGGACAGACCTCACTGTTACTTTTTTGTTTTTCCCTCAGTTGACTTTCCATCTTCAGTCCGAATACATTTATTAACCAAAATGGCAGACATTGAGTGAGTATTTTCCCCATCTTTCTTTGACCACCGGCTCTACTTGCCTGACTTTAGCTTTTGTGTCCGTGACATTCCTCTGTGGAGTAACCTGGTACACGTGGGACGTAAGGGTGGAGTCAGCTCAAAGGAGAAAGACCAGCTTTGCATTCTGAGCCTTAGGTGCTCTTGTTATTTTGGATTCCTGCTTCAGATCAGGCGTCCAGGTCACTTGAGGACGACCAGCCATCCAGCTGTTATTAAGGTATTTTGGCATACTGAAGCAGAGTGGGTGGGGGGAAAAACCAAACACAAACTCAATTTTCCACTTTGCCTAGCTCAGTAAACAGTTATTAGCCCCCAGTGAAGCTGGCAGCCATCGTTTTGGAACAGAGCATCGGGCTGGAGCTGCACATGGGCAAAGGCTGACTCCTATCTGCAGTGATTGGCTTGCAGTGCACAAATTAGGTCACTTCTTATCATCATGGTGGGAATATGATGTTTTCTACCACTGGGCACCGAAAAGGTGACGAGATTAATGGCCAGTGTCCACACCACAGATACCACAGCCAGACTTCCCAGTGAAGTGTCTTATTGAAGAAGGAACCTCCAATTTAATTCATAATGCAGAAAAATAACCCTTAATCACATGAATTCCGCATAGGTATAAAGTTAAAGGTAAATCCAGAACCTGCTATTGGTGTTTAAAATTTAATTTGTCCTTAGCAGCTTGGATCACATTTTTCAATCAGTGTTTAGGCCAAGAAACTGCTGGGGGCACTCATACAAGACTGTTGTCTGTGAGATGGCGTTCCCCACTCACATGCTGCCCCCCCCCCCCCCAGCAGCCGATGCAACGCCCAGGGCCAGGCTGTACTTTTGTTTTTTTGTTTTTCAAAGTAGGGTCTTGCTCTAGTCCAGGCTGACCTGGAATTCACTATGTAGTCTCAGGGTGATTCTCCTACCTCTGCCTCCGGAGTGCTGGGATTAAAGGCGTGCGCCACCACACCTGGCTAGTCCTTTATTCTTCAACATGGTTTGGTTGCTTTCAGGTACAGGCTCGCCGTTGGCACCAACGAGAAGATTCAGCTAAGCTCTCTCATTGCTGCATTTCAAGTCACCAGAGACCTGATTGTCGCAGAGGCCTGAGGCTGGAGAACAGAGGACTACTCAGTAAAGCCAGTCACCCTGGGTCCTGAAGCGTCTGCCCAGGTGTAGTCACTGCTCTGTGGCTGGAGCAGGAATGTACAAAAGGACGTTAATGTAGGTGTAACTGTCACCACACTGTCCACCTGTCTTAATAGAAGGTTTTTGGCTTTTTTCTTTTTTCTTCTTGCTTTTGTTTTGGCCTTAAAGACTTTACACTCAGTTGGTGGAGTGCTCATTTGATGAGAAGCTTAAGAGTTCAAATCTAAATGTGCTTCAAGTGTCTCCAATCCCAAGGTCAACATCTCCAGACTTACTTTGATGCTATTCTGTAGCATTTGCTGTATCTACTTGAAATCGGTAAGATTAAACTTCTGGCCCATGAACATTTCTTTGTTACAGTTTCAAAATCGGTCTTTAGCCTAGTGCCATGTCCACACCTTTAATTCCAGTGCTCAGAAGGCAAAGGCAGGAAGATTATGAATTCTTAGCCAAGCTGAGCAACAGTGAGACCTTAACTCAACAAGCAAAAACAACACCCTAGTCTTTTGTCTTAGACTTGCCAACAGGTTCCAGGTTTCATTGTAGATAGGAAAGAAAACAGCTTTCAAATTGTGCCTTTGAGAGCTGGGAATGGCGACCCACACCTTTAATCCCAGTTGTGAGGTACCCTGGGCTAGAGCAAGACCCTACACCTCAATAAATAATGTACATATCTTTGTGGCCTAGTGTTTATGCACACCACTGCACTGGTTCAACGTGGGAGTGCAAATTGGGACTGTTGTTCTGTTGGGAAGTCTAGAACTGCTTATATGCTGGTTTTGAGGGCAATTCTGCTGCATATTGATTTCCTTAAAATGGTCTTTAGCCCACTATGAAGGTTCCGACTTGTCCACCAATCATTTCTGCCATCTTGTCTGCTATCAGAGTACACTTTCTGTGGAGGCCGGCCTCAACTCACTGTGGCTTGGCTTATAACCTTTTGATTTTGTGGTACAAAAATAGCACATGTTCGATTAGAACTATAGTTTGGTTTTGATCTGGGTTCAGGCCACAGCTCCATGTCCATGAAGGGAAACACCCCATAGTCTTAACTGCAGGTGAGGTGTTAGATGTTTCTCAAGACTTGGATATTCTCAATTTGTAAGGGTTTAACCTATTATATGTTGGGCGTGTAAACCCATAAGCTTTTTTCCTCCTCAATGAAGAAATGACTCCCTAAGGGAACAAATTTGAAGAAACTACCAAACAACCCACTCCCAGCTCTCCCGTTGTGCTAGCTTTTAAGAGGTGTTTTTCCCCCCTCAGTGGAAAAATGAAACGTGAGACAAAGCTTTTTTCCCTCAATGAAAGGCTCATTTTGAAATGTTTTCTTCAAGCAATAGAGGAGGTTCCTCTATTGTCAGCAAGTTGTACAATGTTAACACTGCCTCCATAAGAGCATCAATTAAGAAAAGCCAAAGAAAGTGTTACATTTCTCTTAAAATAATTTAAAATATATTAACTTTCCTAAGGCAGAGTCTGAAGGAGGTGTCAGTCAGGTAACCGCATGCTACTGAAGAACAGTACGTGAGGAGCTGTTTGCTTAGGGTAGTCGAATCCAATGACGTACGTCAAGCAGCAAGACAGACATCAGACAGAAGTGTATGAGCCAGAGGTTAACACCACCCACTCTTCACGAAACTAAGACATGTCTTCACCACTGCTCCTTACATACTGTGGTGTTTAGACACCATTGCAAAAAACACAGCTGTACCTTAACGTCTGTCAAGAAAGTACAAATAAATACGATGCTAATAAATGGTCTACAACTGACAGCTCAGAGCCATGGGACAGTCATGCAGTTTAGGAATAGATCCTCATAATCTGACACGTTTGTCATTTGCTGCACACGCACACCACTGTTTCAGAAAAAATGGCCAAAAATAGTGTCTCGGTAAGGACAGCTTGATTCACCTGTAGTTTAGACCCCGGCTCCATGAAGATTTGTCCCACTGGTCAGAAGCACCGACCCTGACCCCAGCAGGAGAACTTAACCATGCCAGCACTGTGCAGGCAAGGGGACAGGTGCTATGCGAGGTGGCTGAGGCCAGGCTGAGGAGCGTGAACACTGCCACTACAGGCTCTGGATGCCCACAACTACAAGAAACTGCACTTTGCATCAAAACCACTAGGAGTCCACAGCAGCTGTTCACAAGACAAAGACAGGTAAGGCTCCTGCAGCAGAGCAGACTCCCCTGCAAGAACGACTTGCACATGCTGTGGGGGAAGGATCTGAGCTGGTCCAGGGGCTCTGGCTGGCTACATTCTAGTCACAACCCCACAGTTCTATTGCACCAAGACCGGATGTTTGGTCCGCTGCAGCAGCGGTTCCTCTGGGGAAGATGATTCTGCTACGAAGACAACAGGATTGACAGCGAGCGCTGCTCAGAAAGTCCTGTAGGTGAGGAATTCTTTCATTTTCTTGGGGATTGGCAGTGCTAGGACTTGGTAGGTTGTCAGGAAACTTCGAAGAGCTTTCCGGCATAAGTGCTTCAGTGAGGAGAGGACTCTTGGAGCAGTCCAGAACTGGACGTGGCCGTCTCTTGTCCTGAAACAACAGAAACCTATGCCTTACAGTGGGCCCTGGGCACTTGTGCTTCCGTTACGATGGACGGCGTTTCTGATGTGACCTGACATAGCGGGCTCCTAAGGCTGAAACGACTCTGGTTGGGAAGGGCTGTAAAGGCTACATGCTGAACATAAGGGCAGTTATCTGCAAGTGGACGGCTTGGCAAGCAGCATGAGGAGACCTGCTCTTAAAAGAAGAACTACCTCTGACATCAGGAGCTGTCTGTCACACAACCCCACATACTAGCTCAGAAGAGGCAGGGGTTGATAATATGGTACAATGCTTACCATTGCAGTGTCCTGGGTTCAACTCCCCAGTACCACAAATTTGCAGAGTGCCACCTAATCACAGGTGTTACTGTAAGGTGGTCTGAGCCATGAACGGTTTCCCACATAAATTCTTTATCACCTTAACTGATGTGATGCTTCCTTGTTGACTTTCAGGGGGCATGAACTATAGGTCTTTAATTACATTTGGGTCAAATAGTGATACACTGGCAGAATAGAACACTTGAATTTTATGTAAACTTGAATTCCTTAGGCAAGAAAATTCTAGATGTTTTCTTCTCTTAAAAAAACTGCATGTTCTACGCAGCAGAAGCTGCTACCCATCTGTTCGGCTCATAGATACGTACCCTGTGGCAATAACTCCACCATGTGGAAAAAATGTGCAACAAAGACCATTGGTCATAGGAGCAAATGCAATCGGAGCCTTCAGTTCCAGAGCCCAGATCCTTAGGAGCCTGAACAGGAGAGAGAACATGCGCATGAGCTGGCCTGGAGACCTAACCACAGGTGAATGCCTGCCCTGCACACCACGCTGAGGCCTCACCTGTCATCCGCCACGGTGGCGAGGTACAAGCCTTCAGGAGAGAAGCACACGGACCTCAGGGAGCTCATGTGGACATCACTGTCATCCATGGCAGACTCGAGCTGCGTGTGACTGCAGAGCAAAGAAACAGAAAGGTAAGCCCAGTATCCTCACCCCAGGTCAGACCAAACCCCTTATAGGAGTCCTTGGAACATGCAGACTGGAAAACAGGCCCCTCAGCTCCATGGAGGCTCGAGGGGTTACCAGCATTTCCTTAGGCAAAGTAGGTCAGCCCTCACTCTTCACAAACTTAAAGTCTTTTAGGCTGAGATACATGGCGATTATAGGACTACCTATTATTTTCTTCATAGAACAACACACTAAGGGAAAAAGTAGACCAAGCTTGCAAGAACAGGAAAATCTTTACTGGAAGTGAGCTATGATCAGATCATTCTGATCCCGGTACTCGGGTTTTTAGTAAATGGAAGCAAGAGTCACCTGGAGGCTTCACACTGGATCCAAGGCCGCAGACACCCTAGTCTTAAACCACAGACTCAAGACATGGGTCTCATTTGAGGGCTTAACACAAGGCACCGACTCCAAAAGGGACAGGTGTAACCCCAGAAAGGTTTCATCAGTCACCCCACAGGAATTCATAGCAGGGATTCGGTCCTTACTGGAGTGTCCTCAGCCTCTCGCCAGTGTAGGGGTCCCACATAATCACACTGGTATCATAAGAAGCTGTGACAAGCAAGGCGGAGTCAGGAGAGAAGTCACAAGACACAACACTGCTTTGGTGGCCCTCTAGCTTCCGGATTAGTGTGTAGGAACGCATGCTCCATAGAAAGACCTGGAAGGGAACAATAAAGGGTGATGGGTCTTGTGAAGGGCAGAAAAGAAAGTGTTCAGAACTCCAGTGGCGGTGAAAGGTGCCAGGACTCTTATCCTGCCCTTAGCCAGGGGAAGGCAGGCATTCTCTCCCCCACCCCCCTCTCTCTCAAGGTAGGGTCTTGCTCTAGTCCAGGCTGACCTGGAATTCACTATGTAGTAGGGTGGCTTTGAACTCATGGTGATCCTCTTACCTCTGCCTTCTGAGTGCTGGGGTTAAAGGCATGCGCCACCACAATAGATATAGATAGATACATACATACAATACATACATACATCGATATATATTTGAAAGAGGGAGAGAGAATGGGCACCCGAGGGCCTCCAGCCACTGCGTATGAAATCAAAACACATGTGCCACTTCGTGTGTCTGCCTTTGTATGGATACTGGGGAGTTGAACCTGAGCCAGCAGGCTTTGTAAGAAAGTGCCTTTAACCACTGAGCACCTCTCCAGTCCCAAGCTCTCTCCTTTTCAACAGCCGTCCACAAGTTTTATGCAAAGAACTTAGACACACTGAACACCGCTTTAGAACAGGAGCCAAGCTAACCTACAGAAGGCTTCCAGCCCCAACAACTGGCACAGGCTTCTGAGCCCTGTTTTACATAAGGTAGCATGGCTGACGAAGACCTTATGTCAAGGGCTATCTTGTTCCACTTAAAACCAAAAACAGGGTCTGGGGACATGGCTCAGTGATTAAAGGCAAAGCCTGTTCACCTGGGTCTGACTCCTAGCATCCATGTAAAACTGAAGAAGTGGTGTGTGTGCGCTTCCTCCCCACCCCCCACACAAATTTTTAAAAGAGAAAAAAAAAACCCCTCAGGTCTGACATCATCTGGACCTGCCTGGACCCATAAGACAAAGCAGCATCACCCAGCTCAGCACTCCAGTACCCAGGCCTTACTCAGCAGCTCAGGGCTGGCAGCTCACCTAGCTCAGCACTCTAGTACCCAGGCCTTACTCAGCAACTCGGGGCTGGTAGCTCACCTAGCTCAGCACTCTAGTACCCAGGCCTTATTCAGCAGCTCAGGGCTAGCAGCTGACCTAGCTCAGCACTTCTGACTGTCCTGAGGAAATTTTCTTTCGCACAGTTCCAAATTGCCAACCATCAGCCACCTGAGCTGTGCCAAACAGTGAGCCCTTCTAGCTTCGGCCCTACAGCAAAGGTCAGTGAAGGTGCAACAGTTCAACAGAAGCCAAGTCCTCCAAACTGCTCATTCTTGGTTTCCAACATCTTTAAGAAAGGCCTCAGGACTAAGTTCAGCAAGTAACTGTACTTAGCATGATTTGAATGGAAAATCCTAATCAAACAATTAAGACATTCAAATCCAAAGGAAATATGGATGTGAAGTGTACTTCACTTTTAAAACTTTGGACTTTAGGGCTGGAGAGATGGCTCAGCGGGTAAGGCACTTGTCTCCAGTGCCTAAGGCCCCCAGTTCAATTCCCCAGTACCCACATAAGCCAGAGCTACAAGATGGTGATCCTGGTTCTCTCTCTCTCTCTCTCTCTCTCTCTCTCTCTCTCCTTGAAAATAAATAAAATATTTAAAAAACAAAAGAAACACAACAAAAATCTAGACTCTAAAACTTTGGACTTTAAAAGGAACAGAAATATGAGAACACAGCATTTTGCCAAGGGAGACCCATGATGGAGCAACCCACTGCAAAACCCCCTCTCCAGATTCAGGGCACAGTGGCCACTCCAGGGAGTTGTACAGGGGGCTGAAACCAAAGCAGCAGGTATACCTTCTGCTGGGAACGCCTGGCAGAGAGACTTGGGCTTGCACATGGCCCTCCCGCCTCAGAGCCCCAGGCAGCCGATGTTCAGGGCTTACCGACTTCTCTCCGGCTGCGGAGCACAGCATGCTGCAGTCAGGGGAGATGGAGCAGCAGTAGACCCACTGCAGATGGCCCGATAACACCTGAATCTGTTTGCCTGGCAAAGGAGGGAAGTAAATGGTGAGTCACCCCAAAACAGACCCAGTTTACCCATCTAGTGCTCTCACAGCTGGGCCCCAAGATCCACATTTCAGTGCAGAAAGAGAACTTCTGTCATCTAAACACTTGCAAACAAACAAACAAAAAAGATGAGCAAACATAACTTGTAATCTTCAAAAGCCAAGGGAATCATTTACAAAGGCACAGCATGGGACCATCTGATAGCACACAGCACTGTTTCAGGAACCCAACCTCCAGGGGTGCTCAAGCATCCTCCAGCCTGGAAACATTTGTCTTCAGTTGTCCCTCAATAACCTCAGTCCAGGCCGCCCGCCCCTCCCGCTCTGGCTCTGGGTTTACGTATTAGCTGCACAGCTTACTCAGCAGTAGTCAGGACTCACTTATCTCTCCAGGCCTGGACTTCCAACCAGTGTGCCTCATCTGAAGGAGACTTTACCCTCCAGTGAACACTGGCAGTGCCTAGAGAAACTGACAGGTTGTCACAGATGGAGAGGGTACGAATGGCATCTTAAGAAAGGAGAGGGGGAGGGAGGCCGTGCATGATCCTGGAACACACAGGCCAGCCCATAAGTGTGAACACCTCAAAGATCAGAACACTGTCTAGATCACGTGCGTCTTACCTTGGAGACACCCCAGATATTTTCTTTCTTCTTTTTTTTTTTTTAAATATTTTATTTATTCATTTTCAAGCAGAGAGATACAGACAGAGAGAGAGAGAGAGAGAGCGCACCAGGGCCACAACCTTGTGTGTCTGGCTTATGTGGGTACTGGGAATTGAACCCAGGTCGTTAGGTTTTGCAGGTAAGCGCCTTACCCCCCTGAGCCATCTCTCCAGCCCCCAGATGTTTTCTTATCTACAGAGTTTGTAAATACATAGTCAGCTCTCTGTATCCATGAATGCCACACTTGTAGATTGAACTGGCCAGGGGTCAAAACTGTTTTCTTCTAAAATTGTGTCTGCACTGAGTATATACAGATCTCTTTTCTGGGTATTATTCCCTAAACAATACACTGAAGCAACTGCTCCCGTAACACACTGAATTGTGTGTAAGTCATCAAGAGATGGTCTAAAGCATAGGAGGGTGTGTATAGGCCATATGCAGATACTATGCCATTTACACAAGGGACAGGAACAGTTCAGATTTTGTTGTTTCAAGAGTCTAGGAACCCCTCTTTTCAAGGGATGGTTGCACAGTATTCCTTTGGTATTAAAATCTCTTGGGTTCAACGCACATTTGGGGTAGATACTGACTGAAAGAGCATCTATCAAAGGCTTCGATGACAATGTGACAATAACGAAAAGACTGAGAAAGCCTTTATCTAGATAAAAAGAGCACTGGTTTAGAGAAAGCAGAGACCACTGATATACAATTCACACATGCCATGAGAATGCTGAACACACTGCTATATGGAAGAGACCAGCAAGTCAAGAGGTGCTCACTTGTGCAATAGTGGCGCCAAACCTAGGAGGGTAATCAACAGCTTACTGATTGGCTAAGTGACAAGGAGCCCTTAACTGGAACTGAGATCCATGGCAAAGTCTTATGGGGATCAATAACCCGGGCTCCAAGGGGAAATTCTCACTACCAAACAGCTACAGAGAGGCTACATCCATTAGAATCTTGCCAAATTAGCAATGTGTCTCATTTAACCTATACTGATCGCACTCTCTGATGGAAATTGTATTTTTTCAGAAGGCAGAGAGAGAACAGCAGACAACCCAATTCCACCAACAAGCCATGGGATGATGGCTGACATCCTGGGAAGAGATGAACCACTCCTGGCCTATCATGTAGGCCCCAAATGAAACCTATGAAAGTGGCAAGATAAGCAAGAGACCTATCACCACAGCAAGTCAGATAACCCAGGCAAGAACAATGGAGACACACACCAATGACACCTAACACAACCCAAAGCAGAAGTCCAGAGACACTTAAGATCTCAACAGTAAAGCAGACTTAAAACTCACCCACCATGACTCAGGGAACTGAGCAGAAGAGGGGGCGAAAAGAATGTAAGAGCCACGGTGGGGGAGAATATCCAGACATTGATCCCTCAGCAACAACATACAAAGTGAGAGAGGGGTAACTGGCTACCTCAGAGCAATTCATAACCCCCTACCCCATGGACTGATCCAGTATGCCCACTGAGGAGGATCCCCAGGGGATTGGGAACAGGGAGGGGGGAAATGGAAGTACCATTGTAAGATTTGCTCATACAATGTATCTAATTATGGATAATAAAGTTATTTAATAAAAAAATGGCACTGGTAAGATGAGGAAAAAGGCAAAACAGTATTTGGGGGAGTAGCCAATGTGTTCAAGCACCCCCCTACCATGTTTATTTAGGTCCCAGATGCGAAGAGTCTTGTCCCGTGATGCAGAGACCAAAATCAAGCTGCCACTAGGTGTGAAGCTCAGATCTCTCACGACATCTTGGTGGCCACACAGGTTCAAAAGTAGAAGCCCTGGGGGTGAGGGAGAAGCAGTCAGTTGGTGGTCTGCTGGTCACTGCTCTACTCCTCAGTCACATCAGAACATGACTCCAGCATGCCACACAGCCCTGTGCCAACCAGAAACACCTACCCGTCTGCACCTCCCAGATCTTGATTTGCCCATCGTTGAGTCCTGTAGCCAGGATGAGGCAGGAGACGTCTGACACTTGAGGGTGGAGGCGTGCCCAGAGCTTTCTGCTAGGTGGACAGGGCCATGGGCTGAAGGCCAAGCCCCACACGATCTGACCACAATCCAGCGTCTTCTCCTTGGGGCTGCCTCGTCCTTTTGGGTCATTTTTGCTGGTCCGGCTTTTGGCTTCAAACCCTTTAGGGATGCTGGACATGGGAAATTTCTGAATGAGTCTAAAATTGTAACCAAGTCAACCAGTTTGCCCTCCTGGGACAGTAAGACACTAAAGTTTTAGAAGTAATTTTTGGCATCTGGTGAATTTGGGTGTGGCTTTTCGTCTTGTTTCATTTGGAATTCACAGAACATAGGCCACACTGCCACAGCCCATCCTCCCTGCAGTAGCCCTGCAGTGGGGTGACCTGCCTTGTGGGGTAACTAGATCACAGAACTCCAGGGAGCCACAGGCAAGCTCAGAAAGTTCTCGAGTTTTAGTACGTGGAAAGAAACATGCCGTTTTCCCCATGAGAAAACATACTAAGTGCAGGTTTGGAATGAGGACAGACAGAATTAGAGCCTGAATGTCCAGCCACCCGCTGCTCTCCTGCCCAAGCAGCGCCCCATCTCCAGCTCAAAAACCCCCAAGGCGTTGGGAGATGAAGCCCCTTCTTGCCAATATAGTCTGTGTGGTACACATATGCCCCTCACTTACTATGCTCCACCCGCTTCCCCGGCAATGGCACTGGTCAGAGGGCACTGCCCTGTGGGATCTTTTGGCCCAGCCCCTCTCCTCTTGCACTCCATGGGAAACAAGTCCAGATAAGTGAGGCTGAGTCATGGGCCCCGTCCACCACTGGGCCCAGTAGATAGTCACGGTTAAAGCATAGGTTAAGCAGACAGTTCTGGGGTTTGGCCTGAAAACACAGTTGACTGTTCCCACACAGTATGCTTATCAGCAAAGATAGTTAACCCTACTTTCTGAGCGATGTTGACCACTCTTGTACATCTAACCTGGGGGGGGGGGGTGAAGACACCAGACCCCAATGCAAGCTCAGGTGTGCTTCCTAAGAAATCGTGGACACATCTGGGTAGCTAGAGCACTTTACTTCACTCGTTCTAAAAAGTTCCAAGGAAAACATGTTTCTGTCAATTGTAACCAGGCTCATGTGTTGAATCGGATGGGGAGGCGCAGAGGCTGCCTCTCCAGCAATCGAAGTCAGGGGCAGCTTCTGCCTCTGTTCTTTCAACATCCCTTTAGTTATTAACTCTTAAGTCAAAGTATCCATGGCAAATAAGAGCTGTATAAATTTACCATGTAGAGAATGTGCTAGCAAACACAGCTGGGGGGCCTGGTGCCACCTGACAGTCACTTTGGTGGTGAGTGTCTAAGAACTACTCTCACAGTCAGCCACACACACCACAGAGCCTCAGAAGCCATTCTGCCAGATTGACCCCCCCCATGGTGACAGCATTCTTTCTACTCTCGGCCTCTATAAACTTGACTTCTTTAGAGTCCACATGTAAGCTCACATGCCATGCCTGTCTTCATTTCCTATAACCCTCTCCAGGTTTATCAATCTTGTGGGAAATGACAGCAATTTCTTTTCTGTAAATCACATTTTATTGGAACTATGCCTTCATTTGCATATATGATACTCCTCAAGAAAAACTGAACAGCCATGACAGACTTTCTGGTCCACGAAGCCTGAAATCTTTACACCTCGTTAAAAAGCACTGCTGCTCTGATAGACAAATGTCATCTGACCACTGAGGTCTTTTTGATGGGTCAGCCACTCCCTGCCCATCCACACTGCACAACCCTGCCTGGCCCTGCCGTAGGCATCTGGGTTTGCCATCTTGGGAAAGAACTGAAAAGCAGGTCACACAGCCAGGCGTAGTGGCACATACCTGCAATCCCAGCGGTCACGAGGCGAAGGCAAAAGGACAGAGTTCAAAGCCAACCTGGATCAATGGAGAGCCTGGGTCAAAAAATTAAAATAAAAGAAAGAAAAAAGTAGGTCATGGAAAGAATGCCACAGAATACCTTTTAAAAAGCAAGTAAACCAGGCATGGTGGTGTACACTTTTAATCCCAGCACTCAGGAAGCAGAGATAGAAGGATCTCCATGAGTTCGAGACCACCCTGAGACTACAGAGTGAATTCCAGGTCAGCCTGGGCTAGAGCGAGACCCTACCTTGAAAAAACAAAAACAAAAAAAAAGTAAATAAAAACTTCATGGACTGGAGAGATGGTTCAGCAGGTAAGTGTTCTTGCTGCACAAGCATGAGGACCTGAGGTCAATTCCCAGCACCTATATGAAAAGACAGGCATGCCTGAAACCCCAGCAGTGAGAGGGCAAAGACAGGAGGGTCCCTGGGGCTCCTGGATCAGGGAACTCACTCCAAGGTCGGTGAGACTCCATCTCGGAGAAATAAGGGGAGAATAACAGAAGACATCAAGGCTGGCACAACCGCACACACCAGAAATCGAATTGCTGTGTTGGAGTTAAAGGCTACTTGACTCTATGAAGATTAAGGCATTTCTATACATTGCTTAATTCTAGGTAACATATGCTGACTTTCTAGACTTTGGTGATATGTTCTGAGAACTTACATATATGACTTTGTCCACATGGGATCATAAAAGGTGCTATTTAACTAGGAGAGTTACAATGCCACTAGGCAATACAATCTTTGGAACCACTGTCACACGTGAGCTCCTTCAGTGACCAAAACATCAAGATGGCTCAGAGCTGTGCTTTCAGGACACAGCAGTTAACTTTCCTGGGCCACAATCAGGGCCCGAACTGGATCTAGAAGTCTAGTTGTGGGCACCCTTCCTGGCCTAGTGCTCACAAGCACCCAGGGATTCCCGAGGGTGCTGCTGACGGAGGGATGAGATGGTACTGGGTAGAGGCCAGGGCAAGTTCAGCAGGGCTTGCTGAAGGGCAGAACCTGGCTTGAAGGAAAGTTTCTCACCTCTGTATTTCTTAGAGAGAGAAAGGTGCACCAGAGCCTCCGTCCCTGACAAACTAACACTAGCATTACCACTCTGTGCATCTGGCTTTCAATGGGTGCTGGGGAACCGAACCTAGGCTGGGAAGCTTTACAAGGAAGTGCCTCTAACCACTGAGCTATCACCCAGCCCTGAAGCCTGCTCTTGAACCTAAGTCTTGTTTGCATTTTACCAGGTTATTCTCAAATTCTGTGATTATCCCCTGAACTTTTCATTGAACCTATTAATGACACTCTTCTCATTTCAATAAACAATACAGAAAAGGGTTAACATTCAAATATCTTTCTCCATTTCCTCAGTTAATATCTGGAAGAATATAGTTAGCCATCGCATATAGAACAAGAGTTGAGAACAAGAGTGATTTTTGAGGGAAAATAACAGATTGTTCACTTTGTTCTTTTAGGGAAAAATATTTTTCAGACAAGAAACTGACACCAGACCCAAGTCTACAGAGTCCCTTATTATTTAGGGAGAGGGAAGACCAATACACAATGAATGACCTTGACATTCCCACTAAATTGTCCACAGAAGGAATTGGAATCCAACTCTTTCAGCCTGCCTAGATTTTTCTCAGGAGACTAATCCCATCCTGAAGCCCTCCAGGAACAGCCAGTTGGCAGTTAGTTAACCTCAGTAACAGACAGACAGGCACTCATCCCTTCGGGCACTCCAAGGGTTCTTGGGAGACCTGTTCCAGGATGTGGGGGCTACAGATCAACTATGACTTCACAATCATACAGCACCTGGCCATCCCAGCCATGTGCAGCCTGCAGGGTTCTGCAAACTCTCTGAGCAAGAAACAAGTTTCCCAGGGAATGTAACCAAAGCTTGAATTTACCATGTGACTGATAAGAAATGCCTCAGGAACAGGGGCTGCTTTTGATGCAAGTCAGAGGTCATGAAAATGTCCTAGAATTGATTTTGGTGGTGGATGCAAAACTGTGAAAATACTAAAAGATGCTATATTGTATAATTTTGTTCTTTTTTTTATTTGGGAGGGGGTGGGATTGCTATGCAGCCCCAGCTGATTTTCTTTTGATTTTGAATTGGTGATCTTCCTGTGTCTCTGCCTCCCCAGTGCTGGGATGGGGGAAGGAGGGCACCACCACACTTTTTTTTTTTCAAGGAAGTATCTCATTCTAGCCCAGGCTGACCTAGAACTCACTCTATAGTTCCAGGCTGGCCTCAAACTCACAGAGATCCTCCTACCTCTGCCTCCCCAGTGCTGAGATTAAAGGCGTGTGCTACCATACCAGGCTATGGTACACATTTTTAAAAGGCAATTTTTGTTAGGTGCCAACTCTATGTCAATAAAGCGGTTTTTAAAAAGTCAGCGGAGTAACATAACATGGCATTCCCATGTGTGGGATGTGAGGCTTTGAGAACCTCATGATCAAAGAACAGAGACCCCTTTCTGACTTCCCCACTCATGGACAGGAAGGCCCTTGGAAAGCACTCCCAGGGCCCATCACACAAACTCCCTCAATCCCCTCTGGGTACAAAGAGGACTTACAACTGCTCCTCCAGGGGCCAGGGGATCAGCTTGACGATGCAGTGTCCTTGAGACCAGGCGAACCAGGAGCCGTCTGGAGAGAAGGCCACACTCCAGGTTTCACAGCTGGACTTCCAATCAAACTGGTGGGGACGGCCGGGCTTGAGTTCAGCCAGCAGCAGAGGTTCCTCTGGGGCAGAAGACAGCATGCTTCAAAAACACAACCCCACGGCCAGGACCACCAGGCTCAGGAAGTGGCTGTCTGCATGTGACTAGGGGGACTAGGAATTCCAGAGGGAGTTGTCATTTAAATGACCCTGGGCGGAACAGTAGCCACAGGGAACATTCCACCCATGTTACTCAGTCCCAGCCCAGCTCCAGCCAGTTAACCTTTGCCTTTGTGAGGGTGGACCCTGTGAATGAGGCCTCACTTTCCCATGATGCCTGATCAGGAAATGAGATCAGGAAGGTACCTCAGAGCCCTGAAAGAGACCTGCAGATGCTCCGGAAGTCCCCTCAGAACCTGCAACTGGGAACCAGGTACCTGCACCTCGAAGGCTCGGTTCACTCCCAGAACCCTCCTCACCACCCAGGCTAAAGCATTTTGTGTGAGTTTAGGAGAGAGACCCCACACAATGTTGCCACGCTCCTCCATAACCCCTCCTCAGTAGGAGCTTTGCCCTGCCTCCTGCAGGATCAAAATGGGGATTCTTGTTCATTCTTGTTTCTTAAACATGTATGTACTTCTTTCTGGTGCTTTTTTTTTCAATTCCACACCCCAGTACCCTAACAGCAGTTAGGGTTATTTCTTCAGGGGGGGGGGGATTGTGATGGTTCAGGCACCTCCACAGACGCCCTCCCCTGGAGTGGGAGGTGTCTAGCTACAGCTAAAACCTAGGCACTGAAACTGATTGGTCAAGTATAGACCAATCAGCTGTCTCTGACTTACCTGTGAGAACTTAAAAAAAAAGCTTCCCTAGGACAAAGATGGCAGGCCAGAAGGACCTCTGAAATTCCAGAGCTTGGATAAGGCCCCCACCACAGAACCTTTCCTTCTCATGATGGGAACCCTCTGATATCTTTCCTTCTTCTGTTGTTTGACCAGCAGAGATTTTGGTAAAATCTCTCACACGTTTTCTCCCCACACTGGCTGGAGAACTCTGTAACTCCCAAGTTCCCTTAAATAATAAAGTCTCCCACTCTACCTTAATATCTTGTTATCTATGATTTTAATTCTTTACCCTTGTAGAGAAGAATTTGGGTACTCCTTAAAATTTTGGGGTGCACTGGAATTTTTGCTGGGCATTATCTAAATTCTAACCCTCAGCTCACCCAGCTACAATTTGATCCTGCCTCTTCTTCACTTCCTATGTCCTCTCATCCCAGGGTTTACATTTTGCTTTTGTTTTTTAATTTGTTTTAGTGAGGTCTCTCCTGTGGCTCAGGCTGGCCTGGAACTCAGTGATCCTCCTACATCAACTGGTTAGTGTGTGCCACCATGCCCAGGTGTCCTCTCATCCCAGCTGGCCCTGGCAAAGCTGCAAACCCACACCACACCCAACTGACTCTTTCAGCCTGCTCCAGGGGCTGCGCACACACTCCCAGGCAGTTTCCATGCTGTGCCGCCCTGGGAAAGGAAATCAGTGCCTTTCACCTCCGTGCCTGGCTCGAGGTCTGCCACTGAGAAGCAGCCCCCAGCCTCCTCCCCCTATGACAAAGCAGCACTTAAACACTTTCTACACCAGAGGGTTCATGCTGTTCGCCCAGGGCCCAGCACAGCTCTGGCAAGAACAGAGCGCATCTGCCACTGAGCCACATTCCTTTATGCCCGCATGCAAGCCCGAGGCCTGCAGAATGGATCTTGTCTTCTTTACCACTGGGACTGTGATAGACACAAATATAAAAGCTGGCCTCCGTCTTGGATGAGGTCACTTCCTCTGTGCCTGTTCCAGGCTTGGGCACTTTCATGGCTGTTAACTAGACAAAAATGAGCTTCAACAAGCTGGATGTCATGTATGTTAAGTCATATATATGTACACATATATATGACATACATATGATATATATATATATATATCTTCCTTACATCTTTTTTCTTTTTTTAGTATTTTATTTATTTATTTGAGAGATAGAAAGAGACAGACACACACATACAGAGAGAGAGAGAGAGAGAGAGAGAGAGAGAGAGAGAGAGAGAGAATGGGCGCGCCAGGGCCTCCATCCACTGCAAATGAACTCCAGATGCATGCGCCCTCTTGTGCATCTGGCTTTACATGGGCACTGGGGAATTGAACTCAGGTCCTTCTGCATTGCAGGCAAACGCCTTAACCACTAAACCATTTCTTCAGCCCTTTTGTTTTTTTGAGGTAAGTTCTCATTCTAGCCCAGGCGGGCCTCAAACTCACACAGCTGAAAGGCTTAATGAGCCTGGAACTACTGACTTTGGAAAGAACAGGCCCAGCTCTAGAACAAAGAAAATTATTTTGTGCTGTCAGTCAGTCAATGAGTGACTCCCACCTGACCCACATGACTGTTCCCTATTCTTTGGCCTGTTTGATCTGTACCCCTCCCCCTGAATCCCTTCAAAAGGTCCACCTCAGCCATGTCTGGGCCAGTAGTTTCCCTCCCTGGTGGAAATTCTCATCCTTCATTGCTTCAGTAAAAAGCAAGGCTGTGCTTCCCTTCTTTTCTGCATCACCCTAAGTTGGTCCAGTCTCAAACAGCGGTCCTCCTACCTCTGCTTCCCAAGTGCTGGGACTAAAGGTGTGTGCCACCACACCTGACCTTCTTACATGCTGACCCCAAAGAAATCAGAATGAATCTCACAATGGATGACTTTTCCCGGCTAAGCATGCAGCTTCGACACATATGGGCACATGATCCATGGAGCCTTGGAGTCAGTGAAGCTAATGGTAATGATGCGCCTGTATAAATACAAAGATTTTCTGGTGTACCAGAAATGAATCGCTTTATAAAATAGCTGTGTGATTGAAAATTCTAGCTTTAAATAGAATTTTTAAAGATCATGTCAATTTATTAAGCCTTTATAAAGAATTGAGGGTCTGTGTGGAAATCTGGATTTTAATATCTTAGATCTAAATTGGTGTTCATACAGACACAGGTCATTCTTCCTGGAAATGTGGGATCTTCTCATTTCACAATCACATCTGTAAGAACACACTCCTGTGGACATGTTACATGTTTTAAAAGAAAACAGGTATATTTAAAATCCAAGCCAGGCGTGGTGGCGCACGCCTTTAATCCCAGCACTCTGGAGGCAGAGGTAGGAGGATCACTATGAGTTCAAGGCCACCCTGAGACTACAGACTGAACTCCAGGTCAGCCTGGGCTAAAGTGAGACCCTACCTCAAAAAACAAAATAAATAAATAAATAATAAAATAAAAATAAAATCCAAAGCAGGTTATGCAGGGTGTTTTTCTATTGATCTGTTACTGTCTTCCTCTTCTCAAGTCGGGGGAGAGTTTGTGCTCTGAAGACATGCAATGATGTCTGGAAACATCTTTGGTTGTGACAAGCAGGGGAAGTGCAGGATGCCAGGCACTGCCCTGCAGCACAAGCTCAAAGACTGAGGAAGACCCTCGAGTGACCCGGATGAAAATGTCTATTCCATCCCCATTATGCTTCCTCCACCACATGAGTGGCACTTATCCTTCTGACCCCCTGGGCCTCTACATGATAGAAAAGGGTCGCCTTTGATTTCTTTTTCATTGAAGCCAAATCTAATATCAAGTACAACCAAGTCTGTCTCCAAAAGTCTTGCCAAATCTACTCTCTATTTGTCTCCATGA
The DNA here is from genome assembly GCA_004024765.1 of Zapus hudsonius. NCBI lineage: Eukaryota > Metazoa > Chordata > Mammalia > Rodentia > Dipodidae > Zapus > Zapus hudsonius. Next base: position 29,318 of record PVHP010019760.1, read on the forward strand.
CTACACAGCCAATTGTAATCTACACAGACAGCATCAGCTCTCGCCTGGCCCATTAGGCAGTGGTCCAACTTGCTCCCGTGGCTTCTGCTCATCTACCGTCCATTTCCTTATTTTTAAGGGGTAGTGTTGTTTCAGTCACTCTAAAAGGAAACCCAAACCCCTCAACCTGCCCTCAAAGTCAGGCCTTAGCTGGCTCCTGCCTTTGTTTCACATCTGGGCTTGAACCTTTCCTCTCCACCCTATACCAGTATCCTGGCCTTCAACTGGTTCCAGCAAATTCCCTTTATAGGAAGGCCTGGCTCAAATGGCAACTCCCTAGAGAGTCCTAGTCAGGAGCCTTCACAACCCGTTTCCTTTGTAGAATTGACCATGATTGATGGACCATTCTCCCCCACCACTAGGAGGTCCAGCAGCTCCTGGCACACAGCAGGCTGCCAGTCAGTGACACATAATGGAAATGAAGCCCCGAAGTGAAGATACTTACAACACATGTGTCATATGAAATCCCGAAACACCAGCCCTGCCCAGAATTCACACTCTATTTCTGGAATTTATAGAGTTTTAATCTCTTGCTATTTCTGGTTCAGGAGTCTAGGAACTAAAAGAAGAACCCAGTGACTCTGTCTCTTGGAGTCTGAGCCCAAACTAAACTCGGCTACTGGCAAAGAAAACCGTAATTAGTGCAGAACCTCAAAACAAAACAAAAACAGAGGCGGGAGGTTCCTGCTTCATCTGGGATTCTACGTGCAATGGCTCCTTGTCCAATGACTATGGACCAGAGTATTCTTTCTTTGGTAACTGACATGTAGCGCATATTTATAGCACACCATGTGTTGTTTTGACATGTGCATGCCTTCCCAAATACTTAGCATGTTTTTGTGGTGAGGACACATGAAAAGTATCTCATATATTATTTATTAACTGGAGTCTCCCTCAAGTACAAAACACCGGGACTGATTTCCTATCTGAACATTTCCCTCATCCCCACCTCATCCAGGTTTTCCAGGTCAACAATGGGATGTCTTAGGACCATCACAATGGGAAAGCGTACATTTTGGGCCTCTTCTAGACAAGGAGGTTAGCTTCACAGAAATGGAAGCTCTGATCCCAGCTGACTGAAAGCTTGGTGACGTTTCCCCTTGCCTAGGAACTGCCCAGCTACCTGCAAAGTTTAACTGGCTCCGACCTCATGAGGTGAGCTGGCAAGTGTAAGATACACGCCAGACTCTGGAGGCTTGCAATGAAAAAGGACTCAAAATATCCCTGTAATTTGTATTTGATGACATAAATGAGTGAGAATGAAACGATATTTTAGATGTGTTAGGCAAAGAGATGGAGCTTTTAAATTAATTTCAACCCTTTTTTTTAATACTACAAACATTGTAAATTACATATATGGCTCATTAAATTTTTATAGCTCAGCACTGGTGTGGAGGAGCCTGGCAGATAGTAGACACTCAATAAATATTTGTTGAATGAACAATAGCATTGCAACCCGTGCTCTGAAGATTTCTACTGCCGTCTATTGTAACCCCTTACAACAGACGTCTTCATTCAGCTTGAACAGAGGGTAAAACTCTCTGGTCTACTGTCTGGCAGCTCTCAACAACTCTGCCCACACCCCTAAAACACAGCCGCCAATCACTAGGGAAAAGCTCCAACTAGCCCCGGATTCCAGTTAAAGGGGGAAAGAAAACTGGCTACAATATCGAATCAATGGAGGCCAGATAGGAAGCTACAAAGACTCACTAAGAAAAGACTCACCTAGGAAACAGTGGGGGCCATTTACAAAGAATTCTATGGGGACTCAGGAAAGGAAAGCTTTTATCTGGATGAGAACATGAGAGCTACCTCTACACACCCTTCCCTGAAAGCCTGGCTCCAGAAAACAAAGACATGTCACTTCCTAAATTAAAAAGCGACACGTCCCCAGGGAATACCCAGATTTCAACCCACCCACCCACAAGAAGCCCGCAGCAGTGGGTCTCCCCAGACCACCAGAGTGAGGCTTGCACTTCACTGGGGGTGAAGGGGGGAGACAAGTCTATGCCAAGGCCTTGACCTCTTCTCTGTCTTGAAGCCTAGGGGCTTGGGAGAATTCAGACTCTCAGAATAAAGACCCCAAATCCAC
>PVHP010019761.1:0-31458 GCA_004024765.1 Zapus hudsonius
CTGCATCCTGAAAAATACAAACACAATCTCCATCGGAGAGTGAGATCAGTGTAGGTTAACAAATATACACAATTCTGGATTACCTAGATTCTATTTTTGGTAGCCTCCCTGTCACTCGCTCCCATAGTGCAGCTTGTTTTGGGAGCCCAAAAGTACGGGATCCGGTGCCTATCACCCTGAATCCCTAGTTCCAGACAAGGGGTCCCCCTCACTGAGTGGAAAATTGGCTGAATTTGAAAGCTGTTGATTGTCTCCCCCAGGCCCAGGCTCCTCCATTACACAAGTGCTCCTTTGTTGGTTTGCTGTTCCCTCCCAGTAGGAGGTGTGGTCAGCCTACTCATGGCCGCAGATTATGTTTCGTGTCAATCGTCTCTGTTTATTCCAGCTGTCGTTGATCAGTTTCCCCCGGCAGCCTGTGCAGTGCCTTCCAGCACTACACTAACTGCCTTCTGGGGGCTGGATTCCATTCCGGACGTTGAAGGGTTTCTCGATGCTGATCGATGCAGTCTGTGGTTTCTTCAGTAACAGAGTTTTGCCTCAGGCCTGGGGAAAGCACTCAAGAGCTTTGACAGAATTCTGTCTTGTTGTTGGAATCTCATGAGTCGCTTTGGTCAACATCTCAGTGAGGGAAGGAACCAGTGGTTGGAACCAGGGGTTTTCAGGCTGATCTAATTATTCACAGGCTTAGACTATCTCCCCTACTACTCATGGCCCCTCTTGCCAGGCGACGCTCACTACTTTCTCAGTAGGTTACAGTATGCTTGTAAGGATTTTATAGTTTTGAATCTAATGTGGTTTATCCTCATGCTTAAGGCATTCCCCTCCCCCATCCCTTATCCCTCATTCATAATGTCTCACTTCTTTCTACTAGTCTGCATAAAGAAAACGGAAACCGTTTTCTCTAATAAGTTTTATTTATTTTTTGCAGGCCTTCTTGCCCCTATCATAACCGTCACCAATGACTCCATCATTCAAATTTCTCTTGGAGAAGTACTACCCTTTATCTATCTCACAGAGTATACCTGTGGGGCTATGGCAAGTTAGTTGTAAGATATCCATGATGCTTTGCTCTGGTATATCTAATTATGCCCTGGTTTTTGTGGCAGGACATACCAAGTTGCCCTTTTGCATATACTAAATGTATTGACATGTATCTTCTACCCTGTCTTCCAGTACTCAGCCTTGCTCTTCACTGACTTCTGACAACCTGTCTTTTAGCAATGCCTTAGTATAGACTTTGCTCTTCCATTCTCTTTAAAATGCAAAGATCCTCATTTGTGGGGAAATATTTTAATTCAAAGCTCTCATACATTTCACTCTTCCCAATGCCTCCCTGCCCGAAACTATCAGTTCTTGGTAATTTCTTGGCCTCACATGCTCCAGTTCTTCTCCACCTTTTTTTTTTTTACAGTGCTCTTATACATACTCTGGTGTCCTCCAAACAATCATTCCCATATACCTATCTCTCTTGTGTTTTACATAGAACTATACTCTATGTATTCTAGATCCTTTTTTTCAATGTCCACTGACCATGGAAAGCACCACGGGGCTCAGAGAAGCTTCATGTATTTCACTTGAAATCCAGAAACTTTCCACCCAACACCCTTAGATACCTCCCATACTAAGTCCATTTATCATATCTGCTAGCACTTGTCATTCACAAGTAATACTACATCTTCTGCCAAAATTGAAAGTAATTTATGCTGTTGGATGCCTATGCCTTATGGAATATTCTACTACCCCCTAGCCCACCTTTAATCCTGTTTACACAACAACACAATTTACATATCTGTGGATGAAATAACTTTGTAGCATTTCTTTCCAAATTGTTTAAAAATTGTGGGAGTCTAAGTCTCATATCCACATGTCCTAAAGGTTCTCTCAACTCCAAAACTTCATAGAAGCTTGAGACCTACTATTTATCTTCCAAATTCCTCCTTTACACTACTTATTCCATCTGTGGGAAACGTGGAATGGTTTGACCCCAGAGTGCTTCTCAGCACTTCAGGAAAGTAGGAGTAGAAGAAATCAGTGATTTGAATCTTCTGTAGTATCTTTTACCTCAGAGACCCCTAGAAACTAGGGAAATAGTAGAAAGAAAGAATAATGAAGACAGGATGATGATCATTCCTGGCTAGATCTGGGAAGGTCTTAAGAGGTTGAGTGGTTTTCTAATTTTATGAATAGGGAAAGAGGCTCATAAAGAAAAAGGGATTTGCCCAAATTTACACAGTAGGTTGATAGCATAGTTGTGACTGAAGCTTCAATCTCCCAAAAATTCACCATGCCCAATGCTATTTGTACTTGTTGATATTGACTATCAACTTGACAGGACCTAGAATCACCTGTGAAAGATCATCTTGATTAGGTTAACTGTGGTGGGAAGACTCACCTTAGCTGTGAGTGGCACCATTGCATGGGAAGGGGTGCTAGACTATATAAAAAGGAGAGAGCTGGCTGAGTACCAGCATTTATTGCTTTGCTTCCTCAATATGGGTTGAATATGATCAGCTGCCTCAAGCTTTTGTTGTCATGCCTTCTCCACCATGAAGGATTCTGCCTGCTGGAACTATATGCTAAAATAAACATTTTATCCCTCCCTTAAGATGATTTTTGTTAGATACTTTGTCCCAGCTACAACAAGTGGACTAATAAAGAAAGTTGGTACCAGGAATGATACTATGATAAATCTGATACTATGATAAATCTGACAATGTTGCTCTTAGGCTTTTGAAATTAGTATGTGGAACGAATGCATAAGGGTTTGGAACTTTGAACTAAAGAGGCCTTACAATGTTGTAAACAGAGGTTAATGGACCATTCTGGTGAGTGTTGAAAACCAGAAGTTCGAGAGAAATGCAAACAATGGAGGCTTGACTCTTGAGGTTTCAGAGTGTAATATGGACTTTATCAGGAACTGGGATAGACATAATTTGTATGATATTTTGGTTAGCCATAGCCATGCTTGCTATTTTGTTCAGCTCCTCAATTTTGCATAAACATTAGTGATTCTTAGAACTGAAATTACTTGGTTTCCCAGAACTGAATTAATTGTTTTTCCAAAACTTGCCTCCTTCTCCCTAGCAATCTTATCAATAGCTTCCCTCACTAAACCCAACTGTCAATCTCCTTCCCCTTTCCTCTTTCTGGCCTATATTAACCCCAGTCAGTGAACAGACCATGGTCTCTAGTTCTTACACTAGAGACCTTCTCTGAAGGTTTTTCTCATGAATGAAACCTGTGCTATTGTAAAGTTGCTCTCCTTTTGTCTTTTCCCTGCACCCCTGAACCTCACATTTGGTGGCCAACATGGGGAGTCAGGGAATGGCAAACTCAATGGGATCCCTCTCTGCTCTTTTCTTTCTCCCATTCTCTCCCCAACTCCTTGCACCCTTAACCTTGTCCCTTGAGTGACAAAGAACCACCTCCATTGCTCTCATTACATCCACCACCAGCTGAATTGACCTTGGGTGAATTTTGGGTTTTTTTCTCCCTCCTTTCAGTCAGAAACTCTTTGTGACCATCTTCTAGGCAGACCCAACAGAAACTCCTATGCAGGGTGGAGAGTTTTCCCTAATCAAACAGTTAGTTATGCTCATTAGGATCTCAATAGACCCTGTATTAAGCAAAGTCACTTGGTTGTGGGGATACCCCTCCCTTTTGGCTTGCTTTCTGTTCTAGGTTGGAAGGAATTGCTCTTCTTACCTCCTTGCTGCCATGTGTCCACAATTTTCTAAACTTCCCCAAGAGTTTCCATTGAAATTTTCTCCACAAATTTGCCAGCTTTGGATTTAACTGACACAAGGCAAAGTGCTGCATATTTTTACCCTAACACAGCTTGGTTGTATTGTCTTCTCAGTAACACCATAGAAAACCAGAGGATAATACATTAATTTTCCAAATATTGAGAAACCTGGAAAACTTCCAACATAATGGATTTGACTAAAGTTCCCTATATTCAATCCTTCACCTATCACCCTTCTCATTCTTCTTTCTGTTCTTCCTGTTCAATCTTTCAGATACTCCTCCATGAAAATCCTTCCTGTCCAGTTCCCAAATCTGATCCACTCTTCTCAAATCAAACCTCTCCATTGATTTGCCTTCTTTTATAGACATTGACTCTGCAGATGTGTTCCCTTTTTTGCCTACATATCCTCCAGATACAAACATCTATCACAAAGAAACCCCATGACCTTGCTCTTTCTCTGCTATGTTTCTCTTGCTCCAGTACAAGGGTTAGGGTCTGTGTAAACAAGTTACAAAAGCCAGATAAACACAACTGAGACCAAGGCTGAGCAGATGTATCCGGCAATTCTTTCTTTGCCCTTCTGTTTGGTTTTAGTTGAAAGTGAAGTTGCAAACTCTGACTTTTAAAAATGGCCTCATGAACTCCACTTTCAGGATTTCCAACATGACTTGCTTTTCTAGAGAAACCTACCTCTTGCTTCCTTTCTAAGGCTGTCTGTCTTAGAGATAATGGTGGAACATGGAATATACATGTTCTTTGTTTCTTGGCTGTTTTAAATGTACCTATGGCATACAGCCACATGGAGGGAAGGGAACACTCTCCTCTCCTTGGTTGCCAGGACTTCCATTTTCCCCCTTACTAACAGCACCATTCCATCAGAACCAGAGAAACATTGGATCCTGTGTTCTCCTATAGCTGGATACAAGACCACAAGAAGTCACCTTTACCTGTTTGAGTAAAGGCAACACATGAAGATGCTAAGGCCTTAAATCAGGGGTAACTATTTTCACAATTTGTTTTCTGAAAAACTTGACTAATTGTCCTGCCCATCAATATAAAGAGGAGCACAGACACCTTTCCTGCCCTACTGGAGCTCAGGTTAGGACAAAAATGCAAATAGTTGTGCATGTCAGCCACATTTGCAAGTCATCATGGCAGCTGCCACATGAATGGCACCAGATGAAGTTAATATAGCTTACACATCACCTCCATAGTGCTGACCCTCCCCTTAGGGCATGTGGTATCTCCCACTTTGCAGCCAGAGCAAAGGAAAAGTCACTTTAAAATTCCAACTGCTAGCACTTGCCCTGCCTTTAAAATGTAAATTTTCTAAGAATTGTCATACCTTTGAAAGTACCTTATTCTCTGTTTATAACAATAAGGTTTTCTTAAGTATTGTTTTGCTCATAGTAATTTTCAAAAGTTGTGATTATATTTTATCCAAAGGCTAAGTTTTTATGTTTTCTCACAGGGTAAAGCCTTCCCTTGTTAGATAGAAAACTCATTTTAGTGGAAACAAATTTAAATCTATTTACAAAATTTGGCCTGATATACAAAAAATGCTTTAATTGTACCTATGGTGAATCCTCTAGAATGCTAATTAAGTAAGCAGTTGACACAAATAAATTGATAGATTCACCAAAGCTATCATCCTTTTCAACCTGACATACTTTATTATTCTTCTAAATCTAAGATCTCATTTGATCTCTGTACCAAGTAAGTACAAACTATGGACCATTTGTATTAAAGAAGCACATCAAAATTGGTTAATTTCTTAAATTATGTCATGTTTAAATTAAGAATTTCAAATATTGCTTGTGTAAAGTGTGACATTCATGTTTCTCTTATAAAGTAGATAATGGCTAAAATACTTAATTTTAGAAAATAGCTAGGGGTCAGGAAAATAACTGTGTCATAAGGCCTTGAGATAAGCAGCTGTCCAGAAGGCAGAATTAAGTAACTAACCACTATTGCTATTTTGGCTTCTGTATAATGCTTATGCTATAGGAATGTGGAAAGACAAGAATAACTAAACACCGGATACATCTGCTCAGCCTTGGTCTCAGTTCTGTTTATCTGGCTTTTGTAACTTGCTTACACAGACCCTAACCCTTGTACTGGAAATTCCCCAAAGATGTTTGCTTCTGTCTATAAAAAGGCCTGAGCTTTTGCACTGGACATCATTGGTCTCAGTACACTAAGTGACTGAGTGACCAAGGTCCAGGTTCGAACTTGCTTGAATAAAATGACCCTTGCTTTTACTCTGACTTGAGTCTCTTGTGGTCTGTCTTGGGGGTCTTGGACCTTACAATCTGGCGAGCCAGGAGGCCCCAGACCCACCAGACTACTGGTCAGTGGGTCGAGGATGCGTCAACCAAATTGGTAAGTAGACGGTGCCTTTATCTGGAAGCTAGCTCATTTTTGAGTTTCTGATTCTGAATTGAATTGGTGATTCCCATTGCACTGACCAATTAAGTCCGGCAGACGTGCAAACGGATGGTCAGGGGGCTGCCGGGAGATGTCCCCTCAGTCCCGGGGAAGGGGTCCCTTGAGGTCCCCTTCTGAAAGGCCTTGGATCTGAAATTGAAAGGAACATTCTGTCTGTTTTGCACTTGTGACTAACCTGTACATGTCTGATACTCAAATTCTTTTCACAGCTGATGCAAACTCAGAAGAGAGTGAAAAAATTTCAGTTTCTTATGTCCCCTTGCCTAACCTTTTTGGTTCTACAGGGCTAGGAAAAAGAAAAACTCGAGCACCAATTTATTATCTCCTTCCACAAAGAATTACAGAGACGAACCACCACTGACACTGCTTTGAGGTTTCTTTCTGCTTCATTGTGGTTTTACTTCTTCTCTTTCCTTTTGTGTTCTTCCTGACCTTGGATCTTCACTTTGGTACCCAAGATGGGGAAACAGCGACACCTACTGGGGAAAGGGAAATAATTGGCCCGGCAGGAAAGACCCCGCCGCCGTGTTCCGAAGGAAGCTAGCCCCAAGATGCCTGAGAAGACTGTAGCTCTCCTCCTCCGAGAGATAGGGCCACCTGATGAGACTGGTAACCTTAGATTACAATATTGGCCCTTCTCCACTAGTGATTTATATAATTGGAAAGCCCAAAATGCAAAGTTTTCTGTTAACCCCAAGGATCTAATTGCTCTCTTGGATAGTGTGATGTTTACCCACCAGCCAACATGGGATGATTGTCAACAGCTCCTCCGAATTCTGTACACCATGGAGGAGCGAGAGAGGATACAGATGGAGGCCAGGAAACTTGTCCGGGGTGATGATGGTCAACCAACTGTCAATGCTGACCTCATTAAAGCAGCCTTTCCTCTGACTCTTACAACCACAGAGGACTGGGACTACAACATGGCAGAAGATAGGAGACATCTCCATTTATATATCCAGACTCTAATGGGAGGTCTCAGAGCTGGTGCATGAAAGCCCACAAATTTGGCTAAAGTTTATGCAGTCATGCAGGGGAAAGCAGAAAGTCCAGCCAGCTATTTAGAGAGGTTGATGGAAGCATTTAGGCAGTTCACACCTATGGATCCAGAAGCCCCAGAAAACGAGGCTGCAGTAGTGATGTCCTTTGTGAATCAGGCAGCTCCTGATATTGAAAGAAAGTTACAAAAATTAGAAGATCTAGAAGGGAAACAGATCCAGGATCTTCTTAGAATAGCACAGAGAGTCTTCAATAACAGAGAGGCCACAGAGGAGAAACAGCTGAGAGCCACTGAGAGGATGACTTGAGCCCTCACCACAATGATAAGAGAGGACAACTGGAAGAAAGAGAGAAATGATGAAGGGCAGCCGAGGAGAAATTTGAGGAAAGACCAATGTGCATTTTGTAAGGAACATGGCCACTGGGCACACAACTGTCCTGGCAAAAAGAAAAGACAGGATGAACAACCAAGGGATACCAGGTGTTGATGGCTCAAGACTCAGAATGAGGGGGATGGGGTTTGGAGCCCCTCCCCAAGCCCAGGGTAACTCTGCAAGTGTGTGTGTGGGGAAACCGGTCCAGTTTCTAGTAGATACAGGTGCCTAGCAGTCTGTGTTGATTGAAACTGATGGACAAAGGTCAAATAAGACATTCTGGGTGCAGGGTGCCATCGGTACACGAAAATATCCATGGACAACCAAACGCACCGTGAGTTTGGGAAAAAAGCAGGTCATTCACTCATTTCTTGTCATACCTGATAGCCCTAGCCCACTGCTAGGAAAAAACTTGTTAACCAATATAGGGGCTCACAAAAATTTTGGCCCCTGGTACCAAAAGTAACCAATGAAGGAAATAACCCTGTCTCTGTGTTGAGCCTATCTATTGAGGGTGAGCATAGGCTCTACCAAGAGCCTATAGAGACAGATGGGGAGAAACAAACCTCGCTCCTCAAATTCTCTACCACATGGGCTGAAACAGGAGGCATGGGCTTTGCTAAGCATTGCCCCCCCCCATATTTGTGAAAATTAAGTCAGGAGCAGATCCAGTACGGGTTTGACAGTATCCCATGTCCTGGGAAGTCTGACAAGGGATCCTTACACACATCAGGTGGCTTCTGGAACAAGGAATTCTATGACCTTGTCAGTCAGCCTTTAATACTCCCTTACTACCCGTAAGAAAACCAGCTGGAAAGGTCCAAGATTTAAGAGAGGTGAATAAACGGGTCATGGACATCCACCCGACAGTTCCAAACCCATATACTCTGTTGAGCTCCTTACCACCCACCCACAAATGGTATACAGTCTTGGATTTAAAAGATGCCTTTTTCAGCCTTCCTCTGGCTCCCCAGAGTCAAGAGCTGTTCGCTTTCAAATGGTCAGATCCAGAGAAAGGAATAAATTGACAATTGACTTGAACTAGACTGCCACAAGGGTTTAAAAGCTCTCCAACTCTGTTCGATGAGGCACTCCATGAGGACCTGAGTGAGTACCGCCAAACATATCCCCAAGTCACCCTCCTACAGTATGTGGATGAACTACTTGTTGCAGCCGAGACTCGGGCTGAATGTCAGAATAGAACAGAGGCCCTTTTTGAAACTTTGGGTTGCCTGGGTTACAGGGCATCTGCCAAAAAAGCCCCGCTATGTAGACAGGAGGTGACTTACCTGGGATACGTAATCAGGGATGGGCAGCGCTGGCTGAGAGCCAAATAGCTACTGTCTTACAAATCCCCAGGCCTCAGAACTCCTGACAGGTACATGAGTTCCTGGGAACTGCTGGGTATTGCAGACTCTGGATCCCTGGGTTTGTAGAACTGGCTAAGCCTCTTTACCCACTAACTAGAGAAAAAGACTCCTTCTGCTGGTCAGAGGAGGCTGAGAAATCCTTTAACCAATTAAAGATGGCTCTCCTGTCTGCCCCAGCATTGGGACTCCCTGATGTAACCAAACCATTCCAGCTATATGTGTATGAGAACCAGGGAATAGCTAAGGCTGTACTCACCCAGCAACTTGGAGCGTGGAAGAGACCAGTGGCCTTTTTATCTAAGAGACTAGATCCTGTGGCTTCAGGATGACCCCCATGCCTATGCATCATCACAGCCACAGCTCTAATGGTCAAGGATACTGACAAGTTATCCATGGGACAGCAGCTGCAAGTCATGACTCCTCATGCCATTGAAGGACTGCTTAAACAACCACCTGAATGGTGGATCAGTAATGCCCACTTGACTCACTATCAGAGCCTCTTAACCCTCTTAGAATCTCCTTCAGGCCCCCCTCTTCATTGAACCCAGCCACCCTGCTGCCTAACCCAGATCTGGAAGTGCCTATCCATGACTGCATGGAAATCCTGGCCCAGGTACATGATACCCATGAGGACCTGAAAGACGAGCCTCTTGCTAATGTAGGCCCCATGCTGTACACTGATGGAAGCAGCTTCCTGAGCCAAGGTCAGAGGTACGCGGGGGCCATGGTAGTGACTGAATCCTCAATAATATGGGCTGAGTCATTGCTCACAGGCCCGTCAGCCCAAAAGGCAGAGCTCATAGCATTGACCAAAGCCTTGGAGCTAAGCAAAGGAAAGCGAGTGACTATACTGATAGCAGATATGCCTTCGCAACTGCCCATTTGCATGGGGTCATATACCAGCAGAGAGGATTGCTGACAGCAGAGGGTAAAGAAATAAAAAATAAAACTGAAATTCTGGCACTCCTTGATGCTCTGCATAAGCCAAAGACAATGTCTATTATCCACTGTCCAGGACATCAAAAACCTAAGGATGCTGTATCACGAGGTAACCACAGAGCAGATCAGGTGGCAAAAGAGGCAGCTATGGGTATGTCCCTGCTTCCCATGCACTTGGTGGACGCTGGGCCTAGAAACCTCCCCAACCATCCTGAATATACTAAAGAAGAACAGGATTGGGCCTGAGCACTTGGGGGAGAACTAAATGAGGCTGGATGGTTCCAAGACCAAGGTAAAAATGTTTTTTTGCCACAAGATGTGGGCCTGCAACTCCTGGGGAGGATTCATAAAGCTACACATCTGGGAGAGAAGAAGATCACTGAACTTATGAAAAGGTCAAAATTTCAATTTAAAAATATGGACAGTATGATAAAACAAATTGTAAAAACTTGCATTGCCTGTCAATTGACAATTGCTTCTGGAGGAAAAGAATAAAACTAGGAACTAGGCTGTGAGGACAGGAGCCAGGAGAATATTGGGAGGTAGACTTCACTAAAATCAAAAAAGGGAAATATGGATATAAATATTTGCTAGTGTTTTAGATACTTTTTCAGGATGGACTGAAGCTTATCCTACCAAGCATGAGACTGCAATAGTGGTGGCCAAAAAGATACTGGAAGAAATCCTCCCAGGGTATGGCTTTCCAGATACCATAGGTTCAGACAATGGACCTGCCTTCATAGCTAAGGTAAGTGAGGGAATACCCTCCATTATTGGCTTGGAATGGAAATTACATTGTGCATACAGGCCCCAAAATTCAGGACAGGTTGAAAGAATGAATCTGACCCTAAAAGAGACCTTAACTAAATTCTCCGTAGATTTTGGCACTAACTGGGTGACTCTCCTTCCTCTTGTCTTATTTAGGGTCAGAGACACCACCCTATAAACTGAGACTAACCCCCTTTGAAATTTTATATGGAAAACCTCCCCCAATTATACCTAAGATAAATGTGTCCCAATTCCTGGGAATGGAAGAAGATGATGAAATTGATTTGTCCCTTTCTTTACAAGCTCTCCAACAGGTGCATGCTACTGTGTGGCTGAGACTCAGGGAGGTCTACCAAGCTACTTCTTCAACCGCTTGCTACAGCTAGCAGACTGGAGACTGGGTCCTAGTCAAAAGGCATTGTCAGAGGAACCTGGAACCCTGGTGGAAAGGACCATATCAGATAATCCTGGTCACACCATCTATAGTCAAGGTGGATGAAATCGCACCATGGGTTCATCACCTCCACTTGAAACCAGTGAGCTTCCCAGCTGAACTGACTGAATCTTCCGTACCCAGGTTGACTGTAAGTTAAGATCAGGCAAACCCTCTGAAGGTTAAATTGTATAAGCAAAAATGAAAAATAGTCTTTGCATACTTTCTCTAGCTTGTTGTACCTTCTACCTAGGGATCACCCAAGATATAGTGAACCCCCATCAACCATTTCATCTAACTTGAATTATTAGGGATGGGGAGACATATGAGGTATATCATGTAACTTCTAGAATGGCCCCCTTGGGGACCTGGTACCCTGTCCTATACTTTAACTTAGAACAAACCAAAAAAGGAGCCGTTAGCTCTCAGACTAATTGGATGCTGAGAAAAAATGGATTCGTTATTTGTCCCAGATTCAGGACAGGGGAAATGAAAACAAAATGTGGAGTAGCTTCTGATCTTTACTGTGCCAAATGGGATTGTGTTGAGGTTTATGACGGGAACGGTAAGAAGTCCCAATGGAAAGTACGACCTGATTTGATAAATATGAAATTTATACATTCCACAGGGAACTTAAAGAATATGATAAATGTCACCTTCACTGAGAAAGGTAAAAAGGATACCAGGTGAACAAAAGGATTAACTTGGGGCTTAATGTGTAATATGTTACCCTGGCATGAGGCTCTTATACAAATCTTATTAAAAAGAAAACAGGTCCCAGTATTCTCAGGAGTGGGGCCTAACCCAGCCCTCTTCCCACCTTTTCAGGAGACTAAACCCACAATCCCTAAACCCACCTAAGGCCTAAAATTACTCCAACTATTTATTTAAGAGCAACAATTCCTGATAGCACCTTAACTAAAATTGAAACCCAGGCCCCACAGTCATAGTTGAACCTCTTTGGAAAATGATGCAAGCCATGTATTATACTCTTAATTCCACTGACCCAGAAATGACAACCACTTGCTGGTTATGTTATAACATAAACCCTCCCTTCTATGAAGGTGTGGGATTGAATGCTTCCTTTACCACGTCAGACCCGGATATCCCATCCCAATGCACATGGGGAACCCATATGCAAGGACTCACCCTCCCACAAATTACAGGAAAAGGAACCTGTATAGGGTCAGTCCATTCCAGTAAATGAAAGCTTGGCAGTTCCCATAGTACTGTGCCTTCAGACTCTAATTCACCGTGGCTTACCCACCTGAAGGTGGATGGTGGGGTCTGCTCAAAGAGTGGTCTTACCCCTTGCTTATATATTAAGACTTTTAATAATTCACACGACTTCTGCATCATAATAACAGTCAGGCCCCAGATTTTATACCACTCTGAAGGAGAAATAAGCCACCACTGGAATGAATTAAATAGAAGAAGGATGGAGACCCTTAAAATTTTGACTGTGGCCAGTCTGTTTACTCTGGGGCTAGCAGGGGCTGGGGCAGGTATCGCATCTCTTGTCACCCAGTGCACAGGCCTGGATTCTCCCTGAGCCACAATAGATGAAGATCTGGCAAGAATAGAAACCTCTATAACCCACTTAAATATCCCTCACTTCCTTATCTGAGGTGGTCCTTCAAAATAGAAGGGGCTTAGATCTCTTGTTCTTACATCAAGGAGGGCTTTGTGTAGCTTTAAATGAAGAATGCTGTTTTTATGCCAATCATTCAGGAGTAATCAAAGACTCAATGGCTAAGGTAAGGGAGAATCTAGAAAAACGAAAGAGAGAAAGGGAATCTAAACAAGGATGGTTTGAATCTTGGTACAATTACTCCCCGTGGCTAACGACCCTTATCTCCACAGTACCAGGTCCCTTAATATTATTATTCCTTGTTCTGATCTTTGGGCCTTGTATACTTAACAAACTATTGTCATTTATTAAGGAAAGAATTAATTCTATCCAATTAATGGTGCTGCACACCCAATATAAAACAGTCATGCAAGATGAACCATAAGACAAGATTGCCTTATGAATGCCCAAGTAAAGTGGGGAATGTAAAGTGTGACATTCATGTTTCTCTTATGAAGTAAATAATGACTAAAACACTTAATTTTAGAAAATAGCTAAGGTATCATAAGGCTTGGAGATAAGCAGCTGTCCAGAAGGCAGAATTAAGTAACTAACCACTATTGCTATTTTGGCTTCTGTATAATGTTTATGCTATAGGAATGTGGAAAGACAAGAATAACTAAACGCCGGATACATCTGCTCAGCCTTGGTCTCAGTTCTGTTTATCTGGCTTTTGTAACTTGCTTACACAGACCCTACTCCTTGGACTGGAAATTCTCCAAAGATGTTTGCTTCTGTCTATAAAAAGGCCTGAGCTTTTGCACTGGGCATCATTGGTCTCAGTACTCTAAGTGACTGAGTGACCACGGTCCAGGTTCGAACTTGCTTGAATAAAGTGACCTTGCTTTTGCTCTGACTTGAGTCTCTGGTGGTCTTTCTCGGGGGTCTTGGACCTTACAATTGATGTACCTCCTACCTTACGTAAGCCAAGTCTTCATATTTACAAAAATGTCAATAACTCTTCTTATTTAAATTAAAAATGCCTGTTGTCCTTAGTTCTACAGACAATAGTAGTTTCCTCACCTACTGCCTATGTTAAGTACTATTTCCAAATTTAGACACAATAATACTATTTTGAGTCACATGTAAATGTTGTGTCTGATACAAAGAAGAATTATACATAGGTACATAAGACACAGATCACAATGACCAATAGATTACTATGATGCAAGAGTTTCTTTTCTAATGGTTCTGCTAATTACCTCTCTCTCCCAAGGATCTGTCTTCCTGCCTATTCAGACTCATCTAGAACAGAGCTTAGGTGTAAGCCTCCTAAGAAAGTTGGACAATGATAGTATTTGCCAAATCCAAAAATGTGATGCATGGCCAAAAGGAAACCAAAAACTGAGGCTACAAGAAGCCAGCAGTTGTGGAACATTAAATGTTACAGACCCATAGCCAAAATTATCTTGAAATATGTTAGGCCTTTCAAATAGCAAACCTATTATCTTTGTGTATGATTTTATGTCTCTATAAAAAAAAGCTGAGACACCTCTCTTTCCAGGTTATAGTTCTTATAGGCATATTCATTTTAGGCTAGAAGAATACATGAGATCTTGTTTACTTCTTGTAGGGAATTCTTTTACATAACACAGCTCACATTTACTGAGCCTTTTCTGCCTTCCAACATGAGTATGGGCATTTCTCCATTGATGCTTGTTATGTCCTTAACATTCCCTTTTACCTTATACTATAAGTTTCAGTAGTTCAAACTGTAAATTGTTTCAAAAGTCTTCCTGGATCTTTTGTCTAATACCTGTCACTTTTCTATGGGCCCAGCATGCTTCTGGTGCACAACTCTGCTGGCTGTTGCCCCTCTTCTAATGAACATTTTAATTCTCATATCCATAGGTTCCTCTATAATGTGTTTGTTATCTTGATTATTAAGCATGCCATATAGATTCTTATTGATAATGTCCTCCTGATGCATGAGTGCAGATATGGGCCTCTATCTAAGACACCCTGTGATTGGGAGACCTTCTGACCCCACCACACCCAATTCAAAATGAAGCAGTTAGATATACAATCACATTGCCCATCACTTCATGAGGCTGGTCCCAACCATATCATCTTTCCTACTATATCTCTCTCTTCTTTTTACTAATCAAAATTCAGTAATGTTAGCCATAGACACACCATTTTGTTAAGCTCCTCCATGCTACTTAAACAATTGTGATTCTAGAACTTAAAAAACTTGGTTTCCTAGAACTGAATTAATTTGTTTTTCCAAAACTTGCCCCCTGCTCCCTCCATAGCAATGTTATCAGTGGCTTCCCATCTAAAGGCCAGCAGTGAAATCACTTTCCCTTCCTCTTTTACCCTTATAATTACCCCAATGTGTAAGTGAACTATGAGCTCTGGTTCTTATAATATAGATATCCTCCACAGGATTTCCTCCAAAATCAAGCCTGTGCTATTATGGATTCATTTTCCCTGTGTCTTTTTGCTGCTCCATTGAAGCTTATAATTCTGGAAAAGACATTAGCTTCATTTGCTGGTGTCCTGAGAATGTGAATGAAGTTGAAGTTAAAGGCAAGTGAGTAATGTGCTTGGTAGAGAAAATTGCAATCCAGAATAACATTGATTCTATGGTGTGGCTTCTTTTCTCTACCATGATTCAGATTTACAATGAAAGAGAGGAACACAAAGAGCAGAAAATATGAAAAAAACAGTTTGTCAGGGAAAGAGATGTTAGTAAATGTAAAGTCCCAAGCTCAGGGGGCTGAAGAGATGGCTCAGCGGTTAAGGCGTTTGCCTGCAATGCAGAAGGACCTGAGTTCAATTCCCAAGTGCCCATGTAAACCCAGATGCACAAGAGGGCACATGTGTCTGGAATTCATTTGTAGCAGTGGCTGGAGGCTGTGGTGTGCCCCCATTCTCTCTCTCTCTGTCTGCCTCTTTCTCTCTCTCAAATAAATAAATAAAATATTTTTTAAAAGTCCCAAGCTCAGAGACTGCAGCTGCTTTGGCTATAATTATCAAAGGGATTACCATCATTAAAGAAAAATCTATTGGTCTGCAGTGGAACAATAGGAAACATGCCTAGAGCAATACTCAAACTATTGAAAGTTTAAGGTGAGGGACTGCAGAGATGTCACAGCAGTTAAAGGCAGTTGTTTGCAGCCTGACAGCCTGAGTTCAATTCTCAGTACCCACATAAAGCCAGATGCATAAAGTGCTATATTCATCTGGAGTTTGCAGTGACAGGAGTCCATTCTCTTTCTCCTTCTCTCTGTCTGTCAAAATAATAATAATTTTTTTAAAAAGGAAAAATTAATTTACACACAATTCATACTCCTTTGGAAGGAAAAAGCCTGAAGGAAGAATGTTGAAGGAGGTTTCTGCTTCCCAATGTCAGAATACAAAGGTTATAAAGCTGTGTTCCATAGGCACAAGGCATCATCTTGATCTGAGAGTAAAACTTGGCAGTATTGCCCACCTGGTACAGGTCTTAGCATGAAAGCTTAAAGATGTAGGAGGTCATGGAATATTTCACCAGGATATCAGAGACCTGCTTAGGCTAAGAAGTGTGAGGCAGGGTCAGAATCCCTGGGAAGGTGATTCCTAAGTTGCAATAGAGATGTCAGGATATTAGAGATGCCATGGGCCATAAGCCAAGAAAAGTTGTGGGATCCAGGTGGATCTGGCCCATGAGAGAGGCTACAGGAAGCACAGCTAGAAGGGTGGATATATTTAAGCCTTTTGGAGCCTAGAGGATCCCATCACAAGTTTGAGATGCCAGACATGAAGCTATAAGATTTGCAGTTTGGTCTGCTTGAGATTCATTCTTTCTTTGGTCTTATCATTCCTTGCTATGGCCCTAATTCTTTCCTTTTAGATTGGAATGTTTACTTTGTTCCAATGCATGTAAGTCATTTTTGATATTATAGAGGCTCACAGTTAAAGAGTTTTCCCAACTCTCTGAAGAAACTCTGTACAGTGTTAGAACTGTTAAAGACTGGGAGGACTTTTAAACTTGTACTGAACCTATGGGGACAAGAGGTGGAAGGTTATGTCTTAAAAATGATATCTTTGAGTATCAAGTTGACAACGAGTGGACTTGTGATGATTTATATTCATTGTCATCTTGACAGGACCTAGAATCACCTATGAGAGATTATCTAGATTATGTTAAGAGAAGTAGAAATACCCACATTAACTGTGGGTGGCAACATTGCATTGGATGGGGTGCTAGACTATATAAAAAGGGAGAGAGCTGGCTGAGAACCAGCATTCATTGTGTGTTTGCTTATTCACTTTGGGCTGAATGTGACCAGCTGCCTTAATCTCCTGCTGTAGTGCATCCCACCATGATGGACTCTACCCTCTGGAATTGTAAGCTGAAATAAACTCTTCCATCCTTAAACTTATTTTGTCAGGTATTTTTCCCCAGTAATAAGATGACAATTTTACTCCATTTGTAGACCAGAGTCTTAAATATTAGAATACCAGGCTTCTAGTTCCACACAAACTAACTTTACTAGGATTACCAGCCACACCCTTATCTTTCAAGGAAGTGACGCAGTGGGTGGTAAATAAACTACATTTTGTATGCCCTCTGCCTAAGGGTGAGGCACTCTGCCATAGTCCTCTAGGAAGTCTAGGCAGAGGGATCTAATGCAGAGAAGCTGATCATAGCTATTCTTCCTTCCTCTTAGGAAAATTCAGAAGCTTTTGAACACCTGATACTACCCCACTGTCAAATACATCATATAGCACCCTCAGCAGCCTCCTGATTATTAGAAGCAGATGACAGCTCCCCATTTGAGAGATCAGCTGAGATAAAGTTAATATTCTTTATCCTGGAAACTGTTCTGTGTTTATTTATAGGCCAAGTGTGGGGAAATATACTCCTGAGATTGGTTCAGATCTTGCCACCCTTGTGCAACCACTCTCACCTCTGGGTTATAAGTGGCTCATACATTGCATCTGCTTCTCAATGTCCCAGCCAGACACTTGGGGCTAAATATATCTTTGGGGAGGAAGGTGACATCAGGACTCCATTTTGGAATCCAGTTGCCATCCAGTTCCTTTTATATCTCTGACCCTGCTGATGATCAGATAGAAGGACCATATTCAGACCAGGATTACTGATTTACCTCAAATATTTTCAGCAGCTGAAGGAATTCAGTTCATTTTGTACTAGTCAATTTCTGGCACCTTCTTCCACAAGCACTCCTACCAGCCCTTTCTTCTTAGCCCTTATATTGGAGGGTTCTAAGACAAACCAAAGTCGGGGAAAGAGGATCACCATTAGCATTATATATAGTCAGCTTCAAATTTTTTTTCTACCACCTTGGGCAAATTGCATAACATGCCTAGTCCTAAATTTTCCATTGGAGGAGTGGAATGCTGGGTAACACCTGTCTCTCAGGATCTTTGTGAAGATTGAATAAAACTGAATCTATGGGTGTCCTCAGCCAATACCTAGTATATAGGGGTATTTAGTGATTACAAGTTCCTTCTTTGCTCTATCATCTTGTACTGATTCCATATGCCTTTCAGTCACTCATTCATTCAACAAATATTATGTGAGCAAAATTGGAAACAGTGGAATTTGTTTCCTAACAACCTAATGTGTTTAAATAGAGTAACTGTTGTGCAATCACACATTAATTTGAATCTTGGCTCTGCCACTTACTATCTGTTTGACCTGGAATAAGTCACTTTTAACTATCTGAACATTGGTTTACATTATCTGAAAACTTGAAGTAATAATTTAATCCTTACAGATAAAAATGTAAGGTTCAAAATGTCTAACAAACATTCAAGTGCTTACAACTAGTTGGAGGTGCTAATAATGGCAATAACAAACCAGTTGACAGGACTAGGTCTTTGATGTATACAGGATATCTATACCCTTGCATAGTTGATGGATAAATATCTACTAATGCCAAAATGAGGATTCAAGATTTGCTTTCCAAGTGAAGTATGGGCTTCTTCTACATAAAAGAACCAGTATCTCAGAAACAGCCTCATTGCTAGTGTGCCCAGAAACATGTCATCCCACATAATTCCCTGAGTTCTATTGAAACCACTTAAGTCTTGGGTGATTCAGAAGCTCATTTAGCAGTAGTATTCAGATCATTTTTAACAGAGGCCCAGTCCCTCCAAATGGGGGTACTGATGTTGGTCTAAAGGGATGCAGGTAGGGTACAGCTAGAAGAACCCCTTGATTTATCAGTTATGTAGAAATTGGAAGTAACCTTAAGGAAAATGTTTTCTGACCAGTAAGAAGAAACTGATATATATTTACTCATTATTTGAATGTTTCTACAGAAAGAGTACCACATAGCAAAGTTTGGTAACTGACCCAGGTGTCAGGAAACATGAGTTCTATTGCTGGGTTTCACGTGTGCTTGTGTGTACTCAGTTCTAATTATTCTCCTTCATTTTAGAAATGAAAGCAGTGCTGTTTGTCTGTTTTGAGAACAGAGATGTTTATTTACTAACTGGGTCTGATTTGATGCTTGCATGTTTTATTTTCTTCTTCTCTCACTTTTTGGACATATTACTGCTCATGATTCCTCATAAAAGTAACAGGCAGAAACGGATGTAAATTTAGAACTGCTTATGTTGTTCCACTTTATGGACGTGTTTGGAGAGTCAAGAAATTAGCTATTAGTGGAAATAAGGATTTGACAATGTTTGTGTATTTTAATCAACTAGGATATAAATGCCATCTAAGACTTCGAGTACGAGAGAATTGTCCATACCTTGAATTCTTACCTTTTAATTCTAGAAAAGATCCTGAAATTCTTATTTTGCCAAGCTATACTATAAGCTTGGGAAAGATACTTCAGATACTAGATTTTGGAATTTCTCTTGACTAAATGCAGCTGTCTTTCTATCATTGATCTTGCAGGAGCATAACCTTGCCTCCCATCATTCTCCGACCCTAATCCAAGTGGTTCCAAAAAGTGAACGAGGGTGACCAACAGCCAGGCCATTTCAAAGAGAGCTGAGGTCTGGACTCAGCCTACATGATACTTTTTAATCATCACAGGCAACTTGGATCAGGGCTCCAAGATGCTAAAAAGCTACAAGAACATTTGTATTGAATAATGGAAACTCCAGAGACTGAGAAATAAGCCAGTTAACAACACCCTTTTCTTTGAAACTTGTCAAGTAACCAGTACAAGCTATCTCTTCTAAACTTCAGTTTCCCTGCATATATTGCAAGTATTCATGCTTGTAACACAGGGAAATGAAGCAAAATAGATTTTGGGTCTATATTCTAGATCTATACATTTTGAAAGCAGTAACCATTTTTACTGGAGTTAATTTTTGTGTGTGTGTTTTGGACACACACACACACACACACACACACACACACACACACACACACACATATATATATATATATATATATATATATATATATATATATATATATATATATATATATATATATATATGGTCTTATTCTATGCCAGGCTGACCTGGAACTCACTCTGCAATTCCAGGCTGACCTTGAACTCACAGAGATTCTCCTACCTCTGCCTCCCAGGTGCTGGGATTAAAAGTGTTGTGCACCATGCCTGGATACAGGGTTAATTTTCACATGAGATTATTTAGGAACTTTATGTTTCCTGCAGATGTTGCCTTTAGCTGCCTTTGCTGTGGCAGATGGGTGAGCTGTGAGATTTTAAACCCTGGATATTTGCTTGAGTTTAATTTTAATACATCCTTTGGGTTAAATATCATCCACAGTGCTAACTGGTGACATGTTTTATAAACATTCATTTGGAGGAGTTCTTTCATACATGAGATAACAGTGCTTGTGCTTAAGAGTTAAGTATTGACAGGATTCTTTACCTCCATGCCTTTATAACCAAGTGTGGGCATTCATATAGGTCTTTACAAATATAGTTTTCTTGGTATACCTCTGTGTACATTCATGTTTGTTCATATATGCCTTTTTATGAATCTTTGCTCATTTCAGGCTGTTTAAGTACTTATTTAGTACATGTGTGGGTGTTCAGTATAACTATATTGTGCTTTTTTAGCTTAACTCTGCCTGTGTGCACTGCTTTATATATGCATACATATATACATAGGTATTTATCTATACACATACATATAACTTTTTGTCTTACTGTTTTTTTAGATTGTATTGATATGTGATACTTTTGTATGCACTTGTGTTTGTAGGCCTGTCTATTTGCATCTTTTTACTTGGGGGTGTGCTATGGTCTTCTCTATCCATAAAGCTGTTTCTGTATAGTCAGTTAATCTAGGAGCAAATATGTTTGGACACACAGGTTACAGCTCTGTAAAGGCCTCTGGTGCAATTTATAGGCTACAGCTATGTGGCTAAATCCTTAAAAACCATAAAAGCTAAGACTGGAACCATGGAGAGGTCTATTCTAGTGCCTTATCCAGTTATACATCTGACAGACGATTAATACCTAAAATATACAAAGGGGGCTGGAGAGATGGCTCAGTGGTTAAGGCACTTGCTTGCAAAGCCTAACAGCTCAATTTAAATTCCCCAGTAGCCATAAAGTGGCACATGCGTCTGGAGTTCATTTGCAGTGGAAAGATGACCTGGTATACACACTCTCTTTCTGTTTCTTTCTTTCTTGCTTTTTCTCTCTCTGCATGCAAATAAATGAAACTATTTAAAATTTACAAAGAATATAAAAGGACTAATAAATGAAACAATCCAACCAAAATGGTCTGTAGTAGTGAAGAGACTTCTTAAAAGAAGAAATACAAATGCCAATAAATATTTTTTAAAAACCATGTTCTACATCCTTAGCCATGAAGGAAATGCAAATTAAAACAACTTTGAGATACTGTCTCACTCCAGTCACAATGGTTATCATTAAGAAATCAAATGACTACCCTATGGACAGATCCAGTATGTGCACCGAGGAGGGAACACAGTGAGTAGGGGACAGACAGCAGGGAAATGGGGGCAACTTCACAAGAATTGCTCATACAATGTATATACTTACTCATAATAAAGATATTAATTTTTAAAAATAAATCAAATGACAATAAATGCTGGCAAAGATGTGAAAAAAGAGGGACCTTCCTCCATTGCTGGTGAGAATATAAACTTGTACAGCCATTGTGGAAACCAGTGTGAAGATTGATGAGATTGCGAAAAATAGATTTACTGTAAAATCCAGTTTTACCACTTCTTGGCATATACCCTAAGGACTCTAGACATGACTGTGGAGATACTCATCTGTGCTTATTGCTGCTTAGTTCATAATAGCTAGGAAATGGAATCAGCCTCAATGCTCATCAAGTGATGAATAGATAGTGAAGTTGTAGTACATTTACACAATGTATTTTTATACCTTCAGGAACCATTGTATAATCTGTCTGCTGATAGGTTTGCAGGGCTTCTCTAGACCAGAGTTTCAAACTCTTCTACCTTTCTCCCTCAAATTAGTCCCAAAGACATACAAACTATATGTTCACACATTTTTAAATTTTCATTTATTTAAATATTACTTAAATATTATTCCAAACATGATCAGTAATTTGAGCAGCATAACAAAAGATAGAAATATGAATGCAAATATTATTTTCATGTAAACATGTTGAGAAATAAGCCATATATGATTTATTCCTACCTCAATGGCTGGACATTTGGAGGCTCTATGATCACACATTTTGGTACCAAATTTTCAATATTAGTTACTTTACTTGTTGCTATAACTAAAGACTTAGCATAAAGCATCTTAGGCAAGGAAAGGGCTTCTTTTGGCTTACAGTTCCAGATATCCTGTCCATCATAGCCGAGAAAGCATAGTGGCATTGGGGGAAGACAGCTATTCACATTGCATCCACAACCAGGAAGCAGACAGAAGGAAGAGAAAGTAGGGTCAGGCTAGACAATCCTAAGGCCTGTTTCCAGTGATCCATTTCATCCAGCAAAGATCCAACTCATAAAGTTTCTCGGACTTCCTAAATAGCAAGAGCAGCTGAGTATTAAGTGTTCAAAAACATGAGCCTATGAGGAATTTTTGCATTCAAATAAAAAGAGGGTATATTTTTACAGAGAGAAAGAGAATGACCAGAATGCTAGGACAGATATACTTAGGATTTCAGCTGGTATCCAAAGAAGAGAGAGAAAATAGGAAAAGGAAAAAATATGCCTTTTGTTTTAAAGCTCAAAAAAAGCAGGTAGGCTGTATTATAGAACTCTGTAAACAAGTACATACATGGTGAGAACAAAACTATGTTATGTTATAATCTTTGGGACAGATTGGAAAGTTACGATTCCAAATAAGTTCAAAGGTAAAATTTAGATAATATTATTTTAAAAAAAAAACTTTTACTGACAATCTCCACTTATATAGACAATATACCATGATTATAATCCATTCCCACAATCCTTCCATTACTCCTTCCCAAAGTTCCCTCAACTGAATCCTATCTTATTTCAAACCATAGTGGATAGTGAAAAACATGAAGTAACTAAGACTATTTAGCAGAAGAGGCTAATAAATATTTGTTCTCATCAAGGGGCCATCTCACCAGATGGACTGGTGAATACAGAAGCATGATAGCCTGCTCCAGAGACTAGCCTATAGAGAATGGTTGCAGGAGGCAATGAAACAATGTGCAAGCTATCCATTGCCAGTTTAGTCTTATATTGGAAGCAGTTTGCTTGGCAGCCTATTGAAAGGGGGGACTACTATCATCTCTGAGTTTATCAATCACACTTTCAAAAAGAAACCAAGTTTTCTCCAAATTACCAACCAGTTATAAATTTCCACAGGATTTAGTTGCTTTAGGAATTAAACTAAGAGTAGAATTAGTGGAGGAAAAAGGCATTCTCCCTTCCTCAGAGCACATGAATTTAAAAGCACTTTGAACTAGAGATGTTTTACCAAGTCAAACGTTTCTTTGGGCTTTTGCTAAGAAACAAATTTTTTGGGTTGGGAGGATGACTCATTAACTTTTTGCTTGCAAAGTCTGCCAGCAGGGGTTCAATTCCTCAGTACCCATGTAAAGTTAGATTCCCAAAGTGGTGCTTGTGTCTTCAGTTCATTTGCAGCAACAGGAGGCCCTAGCAATTCAGTCTCTCACTCTTTCCCATAAATAAATACAAATATTTTTAATGTTTTTTATTAATTATTCATTTGCAAGGAGAGTGAGAGAGACACAGAGAGAAAGGAAGGAATAAAGGAAGGTAAAAAGAAAGAGAGAGAGAGAGAAAGGGAGGGAGGGAGGAAGTAAGGAAGCACGGAAAGAAGGAAAGAAGGAAGGAAAAAAGCAGCATGCCAGGGCCTCCTGCTCTGAAAACAAACCCAAGACACATGCACCACTCTGTGTATCTGGCTTTATGTGAGTATTGGGGAATCAAACTCTGGCTGTCAGGTTTTGCAAGCAGGTGCCTTGAACTGCTGAGCCATCTCTCCAGTCCTAATAAAAATATTTTTTTAAAGAAACAGAATTTTTTTTTTAAATTTTAGATACCGTTTTTTTAAATTTTTTAAAATTTTTTTAAAAATTTATTGTCCATAATAAGTTACAATATTTAGTGGGCAAACAATGAGTTGTTATCCCCAATTCCCTGCTGCCCTCCCCTCCCCCCTCCACTGGATAACCTCCTCCATGGGTCATCTGGATCAGTCCTTGTGACAGAGGACCATGGATAGCCTAGTATTCAGCCAGATTCTCCTGGTCATGCCTCTGGATAATCTCCTCCACCACGGCTCTTACAATCTTTCCGCCCCCTCTTCCGCATAGTTCCCTGAGTTGTGGTGGATGAATCTTAAGGCTGCTTTAAGGTTGTGAGTTTAGGGGTCTTTGTGTCTAAGATCTTTGGTTTCTGTCTCACTGGCTTATCCTGTGTTGATATAATGGCTGTGGCTGTGGGCCCCTTGTTCATCCCATCATTTGATCAGCATCGAGAAACCCTTCAACATCCGGAATGGTATCCAGCCCCCAGAAGGCAGTTAGTGTAGTGCTGGAAGGCACTGCACAGGCTGCCAGGGGAAACTGATCAACGACAGCTGGAGTAAACAGAGACGATTGACATGAAACACAATCTGTGGCCATGAGTAGGCTGACCACACCTCCTACTGGGAGGGAACAGCGAACCAACAAAGGAGCACTTGTGTAATGGAGGAGCCTGGACCTGGGGGAGACAATCAACAGCTTTCAAATTCGACCAATTTTCCACTCAGTGAGGGGGACCCCTTGTCTGGAACTAGGGATTCAGGGTGATAGGCACCGGATCCCATACTTTTGGGCTCCCAAAACAAGATGCACTATGGGAGCGAGTGACAGGGAGGCTACTAAAAATAGAATCTAGGTAATCCAGAATTGTGTATATTTGTTAACCTACACTGATCTCACTCTACGATGGAGGTTGTGTTTGTATTTTTCAGGATACAGCGAGAGAGCTGGGGCCCATCTAACCCTACCAACCGACCGTAGGCCGATAGCTGAGATTCTGGCAAGAGAGGAGCCACCACAGTCATATCGTGGAGGATCCAAATGGAACCCCGCAGAGAAGAAACAGAATTTTAATTCAGCTTTTGCATAATTATTTTTATCTGAAAGATAGTTTTTCTGCATATGTTTCTCTAGCAGCAGAAGTTAAGTGTTCCCATTCCCAATGAGAACACATACTCTAATGCATAAGGTTTTTGAATTTAAAAGGTTTACAAACTTCCAGACACAAAATAACCTTGATATTCATGACTTCATACTGCCTAATAATGCATATACATTATGGGAGGAAAAGATGATGACACTGAAACAAATCAGAGACTAATTGAGAGGGGGAAGAGATATGGGGGAGGGTGGGCAGGGAATCATAATGGCTTTTGAGGTATAATTATGGACACTATCAATAAAAAAAATTTTTAAAAGGTTTATCATGGGGTTCAGTTACCTGCTCCCCTATTCAGGGCCTCTCTTACCTCATGATCCCCATGGCTTCTTTGAGAGCTTACTGAATGAAAATAAGGATTTTATGGTATCATTCATTATTGGTTTAGATTGGTGTGTGTGTAAGACCCCCTACAGTCCCCTCCCTCCCCCAATTCCTTCCAACCTCTTTGTCCAACTGACAGGTTTTCTTACTTTTCAGGCTTAACCTAGTTAGGAACCACATATGAGGGAGAATATGTAGCACTTGACTCTACTATTTTTGTGTGAGGTCACTAAGAATGATCTGCTCCAAGTCCATTCACTTTTCTTTAAATTCACTATGTGTTTTTTTTTTCCTTTCAGCTGCATAGAATTCCATAGTCTATATGTACCACAACTTTGATATCCATTTGTTCAGTGATGGGCATTTGGGTTAATTCCAATTTTTAGCTATTACGAAATGAGTTGCTATAAACATGGTTGAACAAATGTATCTGTGCTGAGGCGAGAAGTCTTATAGGTAGACGCCCAGTAGAGAGATAGCTGGGTCCATTGGTAACTCTATATCCATCCTATTCAGGAGCCTCCACACTGCTTTCCATAGTGGTTGTACAAGTTTGCAATCCTACTAGCAGTGAATGAGGGTTCCTTTTTCCCTGCATACTCACCAGCATCTATTGTTGTTGGATTTTTTTAAAAAAAATCTTTATTATCCAAAATTAGATACATTGTATGAGCAACTATTGTGTTGGTATCCCCATTTCCCTCCTCCCTGTCCCCAATACACTGGGTATCCTCCTTGGTGGGCATACTGGATCAATCTATGGGGTAAGGGATTATGGATAGCACAGGAGGAAGCCAGGTTTCCCCCTCCTTTGTGTGTTGTTGCTGAGGGAGTCAATGTCTCTGGATATTCTCCCCCACCATGGCTTTTACATTCTTTCCACCCCCTTCTTCCACTCAGTTACCTGAGTCATGGTGGGTGAGTTTTAAGTCTGCTTTATTGTTGAGATCTTAAGGGTCTCTGTGCTTCTACTTTAAGTTGTGTTGGAAATCGTTGGTGTCCATCTAACTGACTTATCCTGGGGTTGACTGCTTGGCCATGTTGTTGGATTTTTTTTAAATGATTGCCATTCTGGCTAGAGTGAGGTGGAATCTCATTATTGTTTTGATTTGCATTTGCCTGGTGATTCATAACGTGGAACATTTTCTTAAATGATAGTCGGATATTTGTATTTCCTCCTCTGAGAATTTTGAGTTCAGTGCCCCATTTTGTGAGAGTGCTGTTTGATTTTTTATTATTTAATTTTTTTGTGTTCTTTGTAGATTTTAGATATTAGGCCTCTGTCCATGGAATAGCTGGCAAAGATTGTCTCCCATTCTCATGGTGGTCTATTGGCTTTGAGTACAGTGTGTTTGTCTATACAGAAGCATTTTAGCTTGATGAGATCCCATTGTGATTGTTGTGAGTGATTGTTGCACTTCCTGGGCTACTGGAGTTTTCTTCAAGAAATTTTTCTCTACTCTCTTGTGCAAAGATTCTTCTTTTGTTTTTTTCTTCTATGGTTTTCACAGTTTCTGGTGGTATGTGGAGGTCTTTACTCCATGTAGAGTTGAGTTTTGTGCATGGTGAGAGGAATGGATCTGGTTTCATTATTTTTACACGTATTTAGCCAATTTGTCCAGCACCATTTGTTGAAGATGCTATTCTTTCATCAGTTAACATTGTTGGCACCTTTGTCAAATATCAAGTACTATAGTTGCTCAAGCTTACCCCAAGACAAATTGCTCTGACCTGTAACTCCTAGTCCCAGTCATTGGTTACTTCCCTCACTGAGCTGTTGATCAAAGAGACCCACGAGGTCCCCAAAATAAGACATATTTATATCAAATATTTTGAATACCTGGCCCAGGCAAAAGGTAAGACGTTATTGCTAAAGATATGACAAATTGACATCATACAACACCAAGAGACCCTACTTAATCAAGAATGGTATCCAGTCCCCAGATGGTAGCATGAGTAGTGCTTGAAAGCTTTACATTAGGTGCAAGGGGAAATTAACCAAAGATACTCCAAAAAAGCCAAAGTCATTGATATACAACACTGAATGATGCTATGAGAATGCTGAAGACTGGTAGAGACCAGTAAGCCAAGAAGTGTTCATCCATGCATGAGTAGCGGTAAAACTAGGGAGTACTCATTGGCTTGTTAATTGGCTAAGCGATCTGCTAAGAGTAACCCTTAACTGGAACTGGGATCCATGACAATCCCATATGACCACCAAGAACCTGGGCTCCAAGGGGAAACCACACTAACCAGAGACCTACAGAGAGGCTATACCCTTTAGAATCTTGCCAAATTAACAAAGTTTGTCTCACTTAACCTATACTGATCTCACTCTCCATTGGAGTTTCTGTTTGTATATTTCAGAAGCCAGGGAGAACTGTGGATAACCCAATCCCATCAACAGGACTGGAGATGTTACCTGTCACCCAAGCAGAAGATGAACCACCCCTAATTTATGATATAGAACCTAAACAAAACCTTTGAAGAAGTGGCAAGATGAGCAAGACACCTTCCTCCACAGCAAGTCAGATAACATGTGAAAGGATAATGGAGACATTGAGGACACCAAACACAATCCAAAGCAAAAATTCAGAGACTCTTAAGACCTCAACAGTAAAAGAGACCTAAAACTCACCCACCATGACTCAGGGATCTGAGCAGAAGGTGGGATGGAAAGATTGTAAGAGCCACAGTGGGAAAAAAAAACTGGCTACCTCTTGTACAATCCATAATGCTCTATCCCATGGACTTGTCTACCAAGCCCACTTAGGAGGGCCTCCAAAGGGGTGGGGACAGGGAGGAGGGAAATGGGGATACCATCATAAGAGTTGCTTATACAAAGTATCTAATTATTGACAATAAATATGAAAAAAAAAGTTAACCAATGCTATTTAAAAAGGTTTATCAGGCTGGAGAGTTGGCTCAGCGATTAAATCATTTGCCTGCAAAGCTTAAAAACCCTGGTTCAATTCCTTAAGACCCACATAAAAAGGATACACAAAGTGGTGCAAGCATCTGGAGTTGATAGCTAGAGGCCCTGGCACACCCATTCTCTCTATCTCTCTTTGCTTTCAAATGAATAAATGAAATATTTTTAAAAATATTTTATTTATTAATTTTCAAGCAGAGAAAGAGAGAGAGAGAGAGAGAGAGAGAGAGAGAGAGAGAGAGAGAGAGAGAGAGAGAGAGCGCACCAGGGCCACCACTTTGTAGGTCTGGCTTATGTGTGGGTAATTGAACCCGGGGCCTTAGGCACTGGGGGCAAGTGTCTTAACCACTGAGCCATCTTTCCATCCCCATAAATGAAATATTTTTAAAGGTTTATCAACATCCATATCATGTCCAGTTACTTTGTTTCTTTTGCTATATGTTATTGGGCCCCATTTTCTTATAGTTCCACATCCACCCCTTTACATGATGGTTCAGTTTTGAGTTTTATGAATCAAACAATTAGTGAATACAGTGTATCAAGAATTGAAATGAAAGTTGCACTTCAAGTATTATAGAGGGCATATTTTTATAATCCACAGAAAAGGAAAGCATAGAAGTAAACACATCAAGAGAACATTGATGGAATACTTTGGATTACAGCATAATTTCTTCCAGCTTCAATTTTCAAAAATAGCTTTCTAGTTAATGATAAACATTGTCTTTTATTCTACTATTTCCTGCTACAAGCTAATTACCCACAGGAAAAAGTACAAAACATCCATTAAATAAAATTGAAGTCCTCTCATCTAATTTTGAAAGTATACAGTGGTCACTCTGATTGTTTCAGACTGGAATTTTCAAAATGAGGGGTTTTGGTGAGTTAATGTGTACTTTAGCTAGCTAATGCTAGTAGGATGTTACTAGGATTGAGGTCATTGTTGTAGGCTGTGAATAACAAAAGGTACTGACCTTTTCTTCCCCAGCAATAAGCCTTTATTTTGCAGCACTTAGGTTTTATTATTGTAGTGTATTCATTTTTTTCAAATTCTCAAAAATTGAATATTCGTTTTGTACAACATGATGTTTTAAAATACATAGACATTGTAGAAAGGCAAAATTGAGTTACTTAACAAATGCATCACCACCTGTGTACATATTTTTATAGTGAGAAATCTTAGAATTTGGCCCCCATTTTTCTCCTTGGATCAAACCTGGGACCTTAAGCATGCTAGGCTAGCATACTTCTCTTCAGTTTTCAACAATATAATGTCACTAGCTATAATCACAATGTTGTATAATCCATTGCTTACACTTATTCCTTCTGTCTAGCTAAAATTTTATATCCTTTCACCAATATCTCCCTATAGTGTTCACCTCATCTCCCAACAACTGGTAACCACCAATTTATATTCTAGTAACCACCAATTTATATTCTACTTATGAGTTTGGCTTTATTTTTAGATTCTACATATAAGTGAATTATGTGGTATTTGTCTTTATGTGTCAAGCTCATTTCACCTAACAGGGAGTCAGCTATCATTTCTAGTCTTATTGGTAGAATTAGGTTGTCTTCAGTTCTCACTCCCTTCAAAAAATAAAAACAGATTCTCCAATAAAGAGTGAGATCAGCATAGGATAAATGAGATAAGCATTATTAATTTGCAGAGATTATGAGGTGTATCTTCTCTTTAGACCCAAGGTTAGTGGAAACTTCTCTTTGGAGTCCAGATTCTTGGTCTCCATAAGATTTTGGCTTGGATCCCAGTTCCAGCTATGGATTCCTTGCCTTTGAGCAGATCTCTTAGACAATCAGAGGGCCCTTGGTTACCCGCCTAGTTTGGATGCCACTATTGCACAGGTGCGTGCATCTTGTCATGCTGGTTGCTATTGTATAGTAGCATCCTCTTCTTTCTCCCAACACTGTTGGCCAATTTCCCCTAGCAGCTCATGTAGCACTTCCTAGCACTATATGGGATATACATCTGGTGGACTGACTTACTTTCAGATGCCAGCTGAGTCTCTCAATGTTGTGTGTTGGCAGCATATGGTGTCTTCAACAATAGGATAGTATCTTTTGCCTGGAGTAGGTAATCAAATGCTTTGACAGAAGCTTGTCTTGTTTTGGGGACCACTTAGATCACTCTGATCCACAGCTCAATGTTAGTGGCAACTGATTTCTTCACTTGGAGTTCCAAGCCCAAGCCAAATGTTTTAGGGTTAGGCTTTATTCCCACCCTATTCAGGTCCCTTCTTCCCAGATGATATCCCCATATTCCTTTGGAGGGTTATATCTTAGCCTGCTGTCCAGGAGTAAGGATTTTATGGTACCAATTCATTTTAGATTTAGTTTTGTATATGTTCCCCTGCCCACTCCCATTCCCTCCCCCAAACACTTCCATCCCTTTTATCTGTTCTTCAAGTTGCATGTCAAGTATGCTTGCTACTGAAGCTATTCCTGTGAACCACATTTTTAATGATCTGCCAGTCACCAAAGTAATCATATAAGAAAGTTAAAAAAGTTTTTAGAAACAACTTGTGATGGTTAAGTTTTGTTGTCGACTTGACCATTTTAGTAATCTTGGATGGGTCTCTGAGGTTATTTACAGGAAGACAGCCCTCTCAGTAGGGGGCAGGATGTAAGGATGCTCAAGGGAGCTAGAAGCAAACATCCTTTCCTGGGAGGGTAGTACAGAAAGGAAATTCCAAAGACTCAGTGTGATGGTTAAGTTTGTCAACTTGAACTAGTCCATAATAATCTTGGGTGGATCCCTGAGCTTGCCTGCAGAAAGGATTGACAAATTCCTTTTGGGATTTTGGAGAAGACTTGTGATGGTTAAGTTTGTCAATTTGAGCTAATCCATAGTAATCCTGGGTGGGCCTTCCAGAAGGAGACTAATATAAG
>PVHP010019762.1:0-31457 GCA_004024765.1 Zapus hudsonius
TGTCTGTATTAGTCCTTGTGGCAAGGTATCCTGTATATCTTAGTACTCATCCCGGTCTTCCTGGCCCAAGTGTGTTGTTACTGATGGGTGCCATGCCTCCGGACTGTCTCCCCCACCACGGCTCTCACAATCTTTCCGCCCCCTCTTCCGCTTAGTTCCCTGAGTCGTGGTGGGTGAGTAATAAGGCTGCTTTATTGTTATTTTTTATTTATTTATTTTTTGGGTTGTTGTTGTTTGGTAGGGTCTCACTCCAGCCCATGCTGACCTGCAACTCACTCTGTAGTCCCAGGCTGGCCATGAACTCTGTCTCCCAAATGCTGAGATTAAAGGCATGCACCACCATGTCTGGCTAGTCAGTTGTTTTTAAGCCAGTAGTTTTAGGATTGTCAGTGTTTTTACAAATAATTTGATCACTATCTACAGTGTTTTAAGTTTAAAGTTATTCGGGGGCTGGAGAGATTGCTCAGTGGTCAAAGGAGCTTGCTTGCAAAGCCTGACTCTCCAGGTTAAATTCCCCAGTATCCACATAAAGCCATATGCACAAAGTGGCACATGCATCTGGAATCCATATGTAGTGGCAGGAGGCCCTGGCATGCCAATTCATTCATTCATTCATTCATTCATTCTCTCTCTCCATCTCACTCTTAATAAGTAAAATATTTAAAAATAAAACTAATTCATTTCTATTCTCGCAAGTTATTTCATGGCAGCAACTTGATTTTGCTTGGACCAGTAATATTTTTTTCTGCATTAGTGATTGAAAAAAATCCACTAATTTTTGGTGAACTAATATAACTTACCTTTTTTTTACAATGACTATCTGTTAGACACTGTGGAAGATACCTCACTGCCAAGAATAGAATTCTTATTTAAATTAAAGTTGCAGGAATAGGGGAGAAGTATTTATTTCTTTTTTAATCATTAGAGAAATTCTTAGAGCGAAATCCCTCACCTAGCACCTTCTAGACCATAAACAAGGGCTCTCCAATTTCCAGCACCAAATGCACCAGATTTTGCTTTCAGGGTCTGCTCCATCTTTTCCCCAGGTTCTTCCCCTGTGGTTTAGCTCACCCTGCTGTCTGAGAACTGGCAGAATATAGTACAGTGTGTTTGGAGGGAGCTAGGCAGGGGAGATGGAAGTGGATTGCACCAGGGGCCCAGCCCAATGTTAAAGATGGATCCGGAGACCAGTCTGTTGAAACATAAGTTACTGAAATATTTCTGCATAATTCTTCTGCCCTTTTCCAAGCAGATTGATATGCTACTTCTATTTCATGATTTTGGAGGTTTTGTCAATATCAGAAACTTCTAGAACAAAAGACCCTTGTCATTCATTTTTAGAAGTCTAAATTAATTTGAAAAGATTATGAAAGGCATTTGTGGTCAAAAGAAGAATGAGAAGGAGCATTTCTTCAAAAGAACCTCTCTACACATGGACTTGCCTTGGGAAGAAGGTCACTTGTCACCTCAACACTCCAAGACTGACCAAAGCTGCCTTCCTCTTCCTGGTGCACAAAAGTGGACAGTGGGCTTCCAGGGCTCCTGTGGCACTCTAGAAACTACTGCTCACCTTCCTGCAAGCCATCAAGTTTCAGGCTTGGTTTTGATAAAGAGTTAAGCAATCCCTGGGATTAAATAGCTCACTAATAATGAAGGATTGGTATTCTAAATTATATATATTGGTTTTTTGAGGTAGCATTTTACTATACCCCAGGCTGACCTGGAATTAACTATGTAGTCTCAGGGTTGGCCTCAAACTCACAACGATCCTCCTGCCTCAACCTCCCAAATGCTGGGACTAAAGACATGCCTGGCTAAATCAAATATAATTTGATTTTGTAAAATAAATAAAAGCCAGATGTGGTAGTGCAGGTTTATAACCCCAGAACTCTATAGGCTGACACAAGAAAATTGTTCTGAATGCAAGCTGCCTTATGCCCAACTACATTCTCCACCTCTAACTCCCGGAATGCCTCATGCTATCTTATACCTGTGGACTTCAACTCAGGCCTTCCTCTCTCATTGGTCCAAGGACTAAACTTCAGTTCAAAAGCATCATCTCCTCCTTAACACTGCAGATGAGGGCTTTATTCTGTGAATGGCCCAGGGATGGATTTCTCTATTATTACAATAAACCCATGATGACTTCACTTAAAAAATATTCTGAGCTAAAGACCAGTCAAGGTCTCAAAAGAAAGCATGAATGAGTGAATCAATGAGTATATATTTCTAATATTCTTAAGTCTGAGAATCATATCTGACTCATTAGAATTTTTATTACTATAATTCATAAATAATAATAGTAAGAAATATATAGGTGTATGTGTTCATTTTAGTGGGTAGTGAAGTTTGTTGAGTGTGTACTGTGTGCCATGCACCCTCCCTCACTATTTCTCTGTGTTTACCATACATAACCCTATGTTGTAGGTGTAATCATCCTTTTTATTAAAGGTAAAGTTGCTGAAGCCTATAGAAGTTAACTTGCTGAAGTCATAATTAAATTAGCCATAGAGCACAATTCGACCTGATTCCCTTTGAGTCTAAAGCCTATATGCTTTCCCTGCATGCACTGGTCCAATATAAGAAACTTAAACTTTATCACACAGATGATAAAATATATCTTGTATCTTCATATTAATTTGCTTCATCTCCAGCCCTCTCATGTACATAAATTCCATCTAGTTCTTCTAGTATAGTGAGAGAATAGTATCTATTAAAAGGTTGGGGTCATGGTCTGATAAGGACTAATCATTAAGGAAAGAAAATAAGTCTAGTAGTGGTGTACAGAGATATCTTACTGAGATGTGCTGTATGGGACT
The DNA here is from genome assembly GCA_004024765.1 of Zapus hudsonius. Classification (NCBI taxonomy): domain Eukaryota; kingdom Metazoa; phylum Chordata; class Mammalia; order Rodentia; family Dipodidae; genus Zapus; species Zapus hudsonius. The sequence continues at coordinate 2,820 of PVHP010019762.1, forward strand.
TAGGCAAGAAAGACCAGCTATATGAACTTGCATAACACACTGAAACAGGATCAATGCCAAGTCACCCAAGCAAGGGAGAAAGTATACCTGGTGCAGCAGGTATGGAGAGGCATGCTGAGAGTCCTGGCACTTGCCAGCTGAGGAAGGAACAGGACTGCAAGTTTAAAGCCTCAAAAGGTACATAGAATGATTCTGCAGCAAATACCTTTCATCCCAGCACTTGGGAGGCAGACGTAGGAGGATCTGTGTGAGTTCAAGGCCATCTTGAAATTACGTAGTGCATTCCAGGTCAGCCTGGACTAGAGTGAGACCCTACCTTGTAAAACAAAACAAAACAAAACAAAAAAAATAAAGAAACAAATATCTGGCTGGATAGAGAGAACATTATTGCTAAGTTTAGTAAGGGATTTGACCAGATATCTATAATGTAAGAACTCTTTCTTTAATCCTTAATCAATATAAATTGATTTATCTGGTAAGTCAGACATTCTTTATTTCTGTAGGAGGTGAGTGATACAAAAATAAATACTACCTGTCTGTGTTGGTGGCATTAAATTTAATACAGAGCTGATTTCTTATGGCAGAATTAAAGGGCTAATGCTCTAATGCTACACCAAGGTCATTAGATAGTTCTCTGTGCTCTATTCTAAGTGTAAGACATTACTGGGCTGCTTTCAGACTTCTGCTTTGGGGGATTTTGCCTTCCAATATGGGACCCATCTAATACTCTTTGATTGTATTTATTTATTTGGTTTTTTGAGAAAGGGTTTCAGGAAGGCCAGGCTGGTCTTGAATTCCTGGTCGTCCTTCCAAGTATTGGGATTATAGGTATGTACCACAATGCTGACCTCTTTGGTTATGGTTTAAAATTATAGCCAGATCTATAATCTTAATTTTGCCCAAGACATTTGAATTGCAAATTCAAGACCAGCCTGGGCCAGGTGTGGTGGGGGACACCTTTAATCTCAGCACTCGGGAGGCAGAGTAGGAGGATTGCTTTGGGTTTGAGGCCACCCTGAGAGTACATAGTGAATTCCAGGTCAGCCTAGGATAGAGCAAGACCTTACCTCAAAAAACAAAAACGACAACAACAACAAACAAACAAACCAAACAACAACAACCAAAAAAAAAAAAAAGACCAACCTGGGCTCCTGAGTGAGTTAGTTCAAGACAAGTCTAGGGAACTTAATGGGACTCTGTCTCAAAAGAAAGTGAAAGAAACAAAGTCCAGTGGAAGAGCCTCACCTAGAATCTAAGATGCCCGGAGTTCCATCCCCATCACCACAAGGAAAATAAGAATAAACAACAACAAAAAATAATAGAACCACCTGATAAACTAAAATCAGTTGCTAAAATCAGGTTTGAAAAATTGCTCATACGTTATATAAATGTTTTTAGAGGCTCTTTTCTACCCTAAGGACTCATTCTTGTCCCCACTCTTGTCTTACTCCCCACATCTAGTCTATCAGGAAATCACCCTGCTTCTACTGTAAAAAGGGACTGGGAAGTGGCTTCGTTGGTAAAGCGTTTACTATGCACGCACCCACATAAAAGCCAGGCATGGGGGTGCACACCCAGCCTCAGGAGGTGTTCACAGCGCTGGGGCGGGAGAGACAGGACTTGCTGGCTAGTTAGACCAACCAAGTCAGTTAGTCCTCCGTTGGTTCAGCGAGAGATCCTGTTACACAAAGTAAGTGAGCTGGAGAATGACAGAGGAAGACACTTTGCTCTGCTCTGGGTTGTGCATACACACACACACACACACACACACACACACACACACACACACACGGTGACTGTAAACACACATGCACACATATACATGCACACATATACATAGGCAAACTTGGAAATCACATGAAGTCAATCCATTAAATGTTATGAGTCTGGGTGGTTATTTCTAAATCATTATTATCTCAACAAAATAAAGCATATTTTTCTTTTGGTATTTGTCATGGTTTGATCCAGGTGTCCCCCACAAACAAATGAATGTGTTCTGATAGATCGATCCTCAGCTGATGGCAGTTTGGGTTTTACAACCTCGATGAAGCTGTGTTGTCAGGGGTGGGTTTATGGGGTTATAAGCCAGCTTCCCCTTGCCAGTGTTTGGCACACCTTCTTGCTGCTGTTTGCAGTGCTGTGGCAGAGGTGATGTCCAGCCCTCTGCTCATGCCAATGTTTTCCCTGCCAGAATGGAGTCTCCCCTCGAGTCCGTAAGCCTAATAAACCCATTCCTCTACAAGCCGCCTTTGCTTGGGTTCTTTCTGTGCAGCAACTAGAAAGCTGACTGCAACAGTATTTTATTTTTGTTTTTGTTTTTTTTCTTTTGTAAGTTATTTTTACCTGTGTTAAGCATGTGAGTAGCATTTTTCAGGTGTGAAAAACCATGACAGAAAGCATTGCCTACTGCCCATATAATAAATGCCTTAGCTCAAATGTAGACAATGACAGCACACTCAGGAAGAAAATTATCTTTTCCAGCCTTCTTTAAATTAATGCTGGACAAATATACAAGATTTAAAACAAATATCTAACTCCAAGCCTGATAATAACCAGTGATGGGTCTCTTGGAGTTCCGATTTCACTGCTACAGCTTGGCTACTCATAGTCCAGGAAAACTTCATTCAGTGCCGGCATCTCTCCTTGATGAGGATGAGGATAAGGTTCATCCTCATGGCACCATCGGGCTTCCAAGCAGTTAATCCAACATGCCTACTTCACACTACCCATGGCTATTTAAAAAAAAAAAATGTTGCTTATTTTTGTTTATAAGACAGTTTCACTGTGTAGCTCTGGCTGCCCTGTCCCCTGGCATGTAGACCAGGCTAACCTTGCACATTAACGATCCACTCACCTTAGCCTGTAAAAGTTGGGGTAATAGGCCTGCACCACCATGGCCAGCTCATAAACCACTGTTCGGAAAAGTCCTTTTTAGTACTTTCAACACCAAGTGTGGAAGCTCAATGAGCTATTATTGATCACTCCACAGCATTGAAATAGGAATCTTATTATCCGCCCCCGCCCCTGCCAGGCTGTGTGGTGTGTGACCTTAGGGTAACTCTCAAGGTCAGTCACACTTATCTGTACAAAGGAGGACAATAATGGCTATGTGATAAGACTTCTGTAAAAAAATGAAATTGATATTATCTATAAAACACTTAGAACCGTGCCTGGCAAATAAAAAGCATCTCATCATCTATCATTGTCATTGCAAATTTCAAGTGTCGTTTTCATTCAATGAGAAAACCTGGTGAAAAGCCCCACACTTTAAATCATGTGGATTGTGTCCCATTTAAGTGCATTGCTTTACTTCAGGCCTGCAAGTCCCGAGGGAATCTAAACACTTTCAAGCATCTGTAAGAGTTACTTGTCATTAACATGAAAATTGTTATAATAAATTATTTTTACATAAAATATTCACTCTAGTGTTTAACACTTGGTATGAATGCTTATCCTTATAATGATATGCCTAAATTTTCTAAATTAGACAGCCATCTCTTGAATTATTATTATCAAAAAATGGGTTGCTGTCTTTTGATGTATTTGAGAAAAATTCAGTCAATCTATTTCATGAGTAGAATTTCTAACTATGGATAACCTTGCTTGTTTTGTTTGTGGTGTTCAATCTATTGGCAGACCGGGAAATTTGTTACGCAATAGAGCTTATCTAGTGTTTGAAGAACCTTGGGATTTCATTGTGTTTTTATATTAATTTATAAATGTGAAGGCACTTATTTTTCTATTAAATAATGTTCATTTTTTGTGCTGGAGAAATGGCTCAGTGGTTAAAGGTGCTTGCTTGCAAAGCCTGATGGCTCAGGTTTGATTCCCCAGTGCCCACCGAAAGCCAGATGCAGAAAGTGGTGCATGCCACCTGGTGTTCGTTTGCAGTGGCAGGAGGCTTGGGCACACCCATGCTCACTCATGCATCTCTCTCTCCTTTCAAATAAATAAATAAAATAATTTCTTTTAATTTAAGAAATAATTTTTATTTCCCTAAATTAAGAAGTGTCTCACATTCTACTGGTCTTTAGCGTTTCTTCTTAAAAATTATTTTTTATTTTTATTAATAATAAATATTGCTCAGTGTTTTCATACATTTAGAAAGGGAGATTAAATATCGAAACATAACGTGTTTAAATGCCCTAAATCCAAATGTTTTGTTTTTATTTTTTGTGGTTAAGCAAATGTCATTTTTTTCTTATGGATAATATCTCTCATGATAATGAAAATATAACAGGACTTTACATAGACATAGCCAACAGTGAAATTCAAGTTGTCCCATAAAATAGGACTTTCTAAAGATGAGAAGCAATCATATAATTCAGCTGTAGTCTGTATTTTCCAGCAATACCTAATGAGATAGAAACTCTCTAATCTAACATCTCAAGTTGAAATACAGTTCATTAAAAGAACATAGAAAGGCTGGCTTTCCAAGCAGCATAGCTCAGGGAAACAGCTTCCTTTATCTTCGTCTATCCCTCCAGCTGCTGGAATTCATGGCCTTCTGGAAATTAAAGCCCTTCTGGCTCAAACCAGTAAATCTGGTTGAACAAGTGGTCCTGGGTGACTTGCTACACCTCTGCAGAAGGCCTTGGGATTTTACCAACAAGCTTTAATAGGAATTAGAGGGACAACTTAGTAGCAAAACTCTCTTGCTTCAATCAAAATAGTATGTCAAGGTTTCTTTCATTGTGTTACTCTGATCAACCTAGAATTATACTATAAATCAGGTATCAGATATGCAAATATACATCTGCTGTCTCTTCTCTGTTCAGCACAGAAACAAGAGTAAGTGAGATTTCATTTCCACATCTCAGCTGGCTTTTCAGGTTTGGGGAAATATAGGTTGAATGCGTTGTAGTGCGTTGTAGTTCTTCGTTTATTTCACATATAAATGAAATTTTGACTGGGGGTAGTGGTGTGTGCCTATAATCCTAACACCCAGGAAACTGAGTAGAGGGATTACCCTGGTTCTAAGTAAGCCTGGATGTGAAATCCAAGACCCTATCTCAAAAAAGCAAGGCAAAAAAAAAATTGAAATTCTGAAGTTTGTTTTTTGTTTTTTTTTTTTTTTGGTTGCTGTTGTTAGTCTAAACATCTGGTGTCTCAACAGTTTTGCTTGCTATTTCATGGGGAGCCATAAGAAGCAGCCTGTAAGAAAAAGGAAACTGTCATCCTTCAGCTCCATAATGGTTGTCAGGCTTTTTGTTTCACTGTCTCATCCTAATCATTTTTCTCAAACTAAAACCCTCCAGACCTGGTCAAACTCCAAAATAAAAGGGTCTGTTAGAGCCGCTAAATGCTGACCAATGAAACAAAGAATCACATTGCGGGACAAGTGACCTTTCAGGAGCTGGGATAGGTGGCAGCTGAAGTGTCCTCAGGACACCGGTAGGCCCCAGCGTTATTTAAAGCACTGACATGGCCCACATGCGGAGGTGGAGAACATTCTGGGTACTTGTTCTGCCCCTTCCACTTTGCCTGAGATGGGTCTCCCTTGGCACTTGGTTTGTGTTGCTGTGCCTGTGCCCATCTGGCAGGTGGGGAGATTCTGGTTCCCCTGGCTCCCCCTCTCACTGCCATGGGTATAGGGATTAGAGAGGCAGCACCACTTTGCACCTGGTTTAAGATGGATGCGGGAGAATCAGACAGCCTGGCAGGCTGGCAAGCCCACACCTCTGCCAGCAGGGCCATCTCCCCAGCCCAAGAGCATTTTCATGAACTTTGTGAAATACTGTAACCTTGGTCACTGATACAAGTCAGGTGGGGAGGGTGTAAAAGGGCTCTAAAATCAGTTTGTTTAGATTTGACAGTCTGCCAAGTTTATATGTGAACAGGGTGACCTTAGTTTGTGACCCTGGAAGGATTTAAACTTTCAACATATGATTTTTTTTAATGTGCAATAATTTGTCTTTTTTGTTGATGTTGTCTGTAGGTTGGTATTGATTCACTGCCTGCATGAAGCCCGTCTCTCCTCTTGTTTCTTAGTAATTAGGTTCGGACATCTCAGAATTTTCCTTGCATCAACGTCCTAGGAAGCCCTCACAACCCATGCTTCCAGAACTTCACTCAAAGTATGCTGCCAAGCTTGCTCCTTAGAAATGACTGAAAATACAGGGAGCTACTCAAAGCATATGCAATTCTGATCTTTATAATGATTTAAAAAAACTCTGTTGCTCTTTTGAGGCAGGGTTTCACTCTAGCCCTGTAGCTCCAGGTTGGCCTTGAACTCATAGTGATCCTCCTACTTCAGCCTTGCACATGCTGGGATTAAAAAGTCTGCAGTACCACACTCGATCTCTTTGTGACGTTTTAACTCTAACAGGGAAGACATATAAAAAAGAACAAATATTTGATTACCTAACTATAGTTATAGTAAAGATGAGGAAAGACTTGTAACAGAATAGGTAATAGGATTGGGGTATTGCTCCATGGATAGAGAGTCTGCCTAAAATGCAGAATGCCCTGCATAGATCCCCAGGACTTTGGAAAAATATTATCATATTAGGTGAACTAGCTGGGTAAGGGTTGGAGATAGCGGGAAACTTTCTATGCATGTTAAAAGGATGCTTTCCACCTGTCAAAGCACTTTATAGTGGGTGGGAGCCTGGGAAGGGAGTTACAGCTGGAAGAAATTTGATGACAGTGGATTGAGAAAGGAGAGCGGCTGTCTCCTCATTCTAGCTGAGGTCCCCATGGTCACATAAGTAAATATAGTATCAAATGGATTCTGTTCTGTCCAACCTCTAAAGCTGTTCTTTTGTAACCTACTTTTTCCTTGGTAGACTTCAAACCATGCTTAGTTAATTGCTTCAACAATTTAATCTTCATCAGCAGATTCCTAAACATGAAACGCTTTTGCATTTTCATTCCGACATAATGTCTCAAGTAAGTTGTCTCCCATGTGTTTATCATCTTTCCCCGCTTTGTTTTCCAGCGTTCCAACATTCCAGAGCCTTCCTGAAGAGATCCTCAGCAAGCTGGCTGATGTCCTTGAAGAGGTAATTGCTTTTATTCTTTGAACATTTTGAGATGGGACCCAGCCCTCTTGGCTGGCTAGGCTGTCTTCTTTCACCGCTGTGTGGTGACGGGTCACAAGCTACAGAGAGGAGACCTGTTCAATTTGTTTGAAGCTCTGGAATGAGCTAAGTCTTTGGCCTCGAGTAAAGAACAGTTTAGCACACCCAACATTTATCCAGAGAAAGGGCACATCAACCCAACTGCAGAAGGAAGAAAACATCTGTTACAATAAATATCACATTATTTTCACTTCCAAGAATGAGAGATGGTGTATTTCTCTCTTATCTCAATGAATAAAACATAAAATTATAATTATTATCACCCTGAAGTATCAGATTAGCAAATGCATAAGAATTAGCAGGTAGATATATATTAACATGTGAGTATATATTACAAATACAGTTTCATGCCTGAATGTGAAATGTTACCGTTGTTTTTTTTTTTTTCAATCTGTGAAATCATGGTGTTGATAAAGAGTAGAAACAATGAATATTAGGCTTCTTCCTCACAAGCCACCTCTGAGTTTCTGGGTCAGAGGGACTTTCTTCTGCTCACACTGGTGAGCACTGTGATTTTAAAGCAGATCTGTTCTGTCATTGGCTGGAGCAGATTCAACTAGATGTTCTTAACTGTGAAGCCTGACTTCTTTCTCCAAGACCTCTCTCTACTCAAGTGCAGCCTAGGTCTTCATTTATGTTATCACAAAGAATTTCAGGAAGAACCTGACTGATATGGCGTCACAGGCCTATAATCCAAGCACTTTGGAGGCAGAGGCAGGAGGATCAGTTCAAGGCCATCCTCAGCTACATAGTGAGTTGAAACCAGCCAGGATTACAAGAATACCTGTTGGAAAAAAATCAGAACTAGTTAGTATTAATGGTAGTAAATGCCTATAATCCTAGCACCATGGAGGTGGAGAGAGAGGTAGAGGATTCAGGAGTTCAAGGTCATCCTTCACTATAGAATAAGTTTGAGTACAGCTTGGGCTACATGAGGCCTAGTCTGAAGAAAAAGAGAAAAAAAAATGCAAGGAAATGGAGAAAAAAAGAAAGGAAAGGGCAGCAGATGGGGCATGCCCAGGGCAAGGTGCTAGGTGGGCATGGACTTGGTATCTTGAAATTGCATCACTCAAATGATATAACCTGTCATCTCATATGTCACTAAAAATCAAGTAATGATGTTTTAGCATACTTATTTTTATTTAAGAATTTTTTTTCATAAATAAGATTATAAGGTAGCTCTGAGTTGTTCTGATCCACAGAATCTACATAAAAGCCAGGTGTGATGGTAACGTGCCTGTCAACCTAACATCCAAGAGGTAGAAGCAGGAGGATCCTCAAGGCTTATTGGCTGCTAGCTTTTACAGCCAAATCACTGAGGTTAGAGAGACACATTGGCTCAAACATTAAGGTACCGAACAATTGAGGAAGACTCCTAACATTGATGTCTAGCCTACAAAGAAAAACGCACACATGTACCTGCACATACATTCATACCTACACATATATGAACATGCATACACGTGTGCACACATATGACACACACATAAACCTTAATTGGAATTACAATCAGGCATGGAGACATACATCTTAACTCCAACAGTAATGAGGCTGAGGCAGGAGAATTGAGTTCAAGGCTAGTGGACTACTTGGTGAGTTTGAGTTTAATCTGGTCTTAAAGTGTGAGATGTGTCTCAATCCTTGCTCCTGCGAAATTCTTCTCTTAATTGAATCTAAATTAATTGTGCAAACCTTGACATATTTAAACTGACAGTAAACAGAGTAAAAAAAATAGGGATAGTGCCTAGCACGTGTGTGAGGACCTGGAATCAATCTTCAGACACAAACACACACACACACACACACACACACACACACACACACACACACACATTTCACAAGGCCCAGTTCAGCATCTTTGCCTGTATGTTCAACAGATCAACAGAAAGCAAAGCTAAGGAGAACAGAGGATGAGAGTGGATGGAGTTTGGGGCATTAGTAAGTAGATCCAGAGTCATCAAAGAGGAGAGAGAGTGTCCGCTGTTGTTGTGTTGGTATTCTTTTAGCGTGAGATAGAAGCCATTTGATAGCTAAAGGACGAAGAATGGATTTTCACTAATACTTTAACAAAATTACTGTTAACTAACGATTGAGGAGGGTTTGGGGATGATGGTAGGAGAAATGATCGTCATTTTCTTTGCGGTGATAGGTGGAGATGGAGAAAAATATTAACGTTTGCCTGAATTTGAAATGAAGTCAGAAACTTTTCAGTTAAAATAGACGAGTTGAAGACAAAAAGTGGGATGGAGGGTGTGAATCCTGGGGAGGATGGAGTTTTTAACCAACATGGAGGAGGCTGTGAGAGGAGTGCATTGGTATGAGACAAGCACCTCAGGGAGTCCAATGTGGAGAAATAAGGGGCTTTGGAATTTTTGAAAGACTGATGGTTTGTTGTAGCGTTGTTTGAATGGCCTGGAACTGTTACCGGAATGTTATGCTGGGGAAGCAGCTGTGGATGAACACTAGGCAGACTGCTGAAGCCCAAGGTCATCATAGCATGAATGGATCTGAAAAGCATGGACCTAACAAGAACCCTCAAACAAGTAAAAAACTGGTTACTGAAATGTCATTTGCAGACACTAACTTATGGGAACGAGAGAGTGGAGCTGGTAGGAAGGAGCCCAGGAACTACTGTGAAGCAAGAGACTTGATCTTGCACAAGTAGGGAGGGTTCTCTGGGGAAGGCAGAGCGGCTGGGCACAATGCAGGTATGTGGGCTGATTCCCAGGCTGCAGCAATGGAAAACCTGTTTGAATGCTTTGTTTTCTCAGTGATACAGGCGCAAGGATCTCAACATAATGAGGACAGGTGTAAGGGAGCCAATAGTACAAGAGAAATGGAAGCTCCAAAAGGCAGTTTGAGTATCAGGCCACTTTCAGGGGCCCACTTGATGTGCAACCCCCAATCTAAATTAAACAGCCAAGGAAGAGTTTTACTTAACTAATTAATTTATAGACAGGGCAATATATATAGACAGCCTATATACCTTAGGCTGCTCTTGAACTCATTTTTCTTTTGCTTCAGCCTGTGGAGTGCTGGGATTATAGATTTGTGACATTTTACTCATCTGAAAAGAAAACTATTACCATAGAGAAAACAGGTTGAATTCCATTCCATTTCTTGTAAGGAATGTCGCAAGATATTTAAGCACTGAGGTAAGCTAGTAGGAAAGGCCCTGCCTGGGGTGGGGGTGGTTCAAAGTGATTAGAACCGCTAATCACAGATGGGGGCCCCTCAGGAAAGGAGGAGCTCCTGAGATTCCATTTCAAAAGGATGTGTGCTGATCCTTGGGAAAGACAACTCTGGGAGAAGATTTATATCTCAAAGAGGCAAATTAAGGATTTACAGCAGGTTTTTAAAAGTTCCTGCTAAGTAGCTGCTATCAGAAGACCAAGAACCTGGAACTGGGAAGAAGTCCCTGAAGTTTGGTTAAAATAAAGGGGAGGTTAAATCCATTTTAGCCATATTTGATTGTTGCTGCTGTTTGTTTATTTGTTTTTGTTTTTCAGAGTTGGACTAGGTAGCTTTGCCTGACCTTATACTTATGATGTAGTCAAGGCTGGCCTGGACCTAAGGGCCATCCTTCTACCTCAGCCTCCCAGGAGCTGGGATTACAGGCTCAGCTTGATTGGTTTATACTTAGTTTCATTATTTTTTTTTTCATGGCATGGATTCAGGCTCCAAATCGGCAGATATTTGGACTTAAATAGGATTGTTTATGTGAAGAAGAAGAGTGATTGAGTGAGGGAGCAGTTAGTTAAGATCACGTACAAGAGTGATTACATGGTCGATCCTGGAATTTGGGCTAGCCTAGAGAAAAAGCACAGCACTTGACAAAGACCAAGGGGAAGTTGGAGGATTCGTGGATTTTAGTGTCGTGAAGTTGAAGAATTTTTGAAGTCGGGCTGTAATAGGGTTAAACCAGAAAAGAATTGAAAATGTTTTTGTCTCTAGGTCAGAGCTATACCAGTAAATCTGTGGTCCATTCATAATTCCTAGTCTGAGGCTGTCCTATGATTTATTAGTCTCCTTCATCTCTGACCACAAAGTGAACCAGAGCATTGTTCCGTTTGACTTCTATGTTGAAGTGTAAAAGAAATTCATAAGAAGAAGTACTTCTTTCTGACTGTGCTGACCTGTAATCTCTGTGAATATAAAACTGCTTTTCCCTGTGGGTCTTCTGTTTTTTGCCTGTTTCTGTAGAATACACTGAAGAACTGTCTGATAGCCTTCAATATGTGTGTGTGTGTGTGTGTTAAGGAAATAAAACTGAAGCACAAATTCATTAGCCCCCAAATCAACCCTTAAGAAAGCAAAACAAAACTAAGAGTCCATGAAATCCTTTAATCATTTTCTTTCTTTTCCACAGCTGTGAAAGTCTCTGCTATGTTGTGTGTAACAATAGCTGCCACTGTCTAAGAACTCTGACCACAGAAATGGTTTAGTAGTTTATGTCAGATTTTCGAATCAGAAGATGCCTTAATTTATGCTTGGGTTGTGAAAGCCATAGTATAGTCTAGACCAATGATGAATGAACATGGAAACAGATGAGTTAGTGCCACACATTTGTTTCCAGGACATAAATATGAAGCAAGCATACCAAATATGAAGGGGAGATAAATACACTCCCCAGTGCAGACAAAATGCTTCTTTCAAGTTGAATAAATAAGCACAATGAGAAGCTAGATGGAATAATGTATCGGGTACAGTGAAGCAAATCTGGAAGAACAAAAACAATGCCAATGTCACATAACATTGAAGGGAAATATGCTTGAATGATAATTAAGCTTTTTATAAACATCCATAAAATTTAAAAAACCGAATTATTTTGAAGCAAGTATTATTACTGCTTTCAAAAATGAGTGTATAGTTTTGTTAATTTGACAGATATTTATGTAGCACCTGCCACATGCCAGGAATTATTCCAGGCCTTGGGAATTCAGGCTCTGCTCTGCCATGGCATATGGTCTAGTGGAGGGTAAAATGATAAGTAAGACAAGAAAATCCCATCAAATAATGAGGTCACTCTGCAGTAATTGCTAAAAGAGAAACTTTGGTTGACCATGGTGATCTGTGTAATTTCAGTACTTGTGGTTGGTGGGTAGAGAGAAGAGGATCAGGAGTTCAAGGCCAGTGTGGCTTAAATAGTGTGACCTTTCAAAATAAGGGAGAAAAGGAAAGAGGGTGAGAGGGAGGGAGGAAGGGAGGAAGGGAGGGAGGGAGGGAGGGAGGGAGGAAAGAATCCAAAGTGACTACAGGTTGAAGACAATGGCTGGAGACCTTGAGGTGCCTATGAGGGATCTGGAGCAAAACATTATTTAAAAAAAAAAAACTGGTGGTAAGTTGCCCTATAGCTCATATCCTATTGCCTTTATCCTGCAAGGGAAGCAAGATAGAGTAGGCATCATTGCAAGTCATACAGACCTTTCTTGAGTGGTTTACTTGCTTGGAATAGGAGAACATGCAATACAGGCAGGGATGCAGGCATTCATTCTGTTTTGCTTTTTAATATTTTTATTTATTTTCTATGAGAGAGAGAGAGAGAGAGAGAGAGAGAGAGAGAGAGAGAGAGAGAGAACGGACATGTCAGGGCCACTGCATTACAAACTCCAGGTGTCTGTACCACTTTGTACTACATCGGGTGTTGTGTAGGCACTGAGGGAATCTAAGTCATCAGGCAATGCAAGCAAGCACTTTAACCTACTGAGTAATCTCTCCAACCCCCATTCATTCTGTAAAATTCTATCCAGAGTGCTTATTAGATGGCTCGGTAGGTAAAGAACTTGTTGCACAACATAAAGACCTGAGTTCCGATCCACCTGACTTCAGCCCATATAAAAGCTGGATGCAGTTGCACACATCTGTAATCCCAGTGCACCTCTAGCAAAGTGACAGGCAAATCCTTAGGAGCTCATGGGATAGCTAACCTGGTGTATGCAGTGGCGAGCAAGAGTCTTTACCTCAAACATGGTCGAAGACGAGAGCTGACATCTCAGGTTTTCCTCTCACCTCCACACATTCCATGGTATGTATATGCCTCCCTCACACACACAAAGAAAAAAAAATCACATAAACGTTATTTTATTATTTTTAAATTCATCAAATGTATTTGCATCTCTTCTGAGAAATTAGATAGTCCCTGTATGTGAATTGGAAAATGGGAAATCATAAAATATGATCTAAACTTTTTTCTTCCAATAACAAGGTAGCACACTTTCATTACTAGTATGCACTTTAATTAGTCTCTATAGATAAATTACATTTTTCAAGTGAATTGAACACTCCTAGCTAATCTCCAGCAAAGTAATAGTTTCCTTCAATTATCACCTGCCCCCAAACAATATGGAAATGTCACTTTGAATAAATTCCATATTTAATATTTATCTTCATGTTGGTACTGTGGTGGCACTTTTTTAAAAGTGGAAAGTAAAAGCATTTTTTACAGGAAGAGCATAGATTAACCTAATGTGTCACAAAGAATACTTGAAAATCAATTTGCATAATAATTACACATTCACACATGGAGGTATAAAAGTTTAGATAACTTTAAGAAACTGCTTTATTGGAAATTCTGAACTGGAACAACAAATTAGATTAATAAAATCACTTTTTACCACATTATGTTAATATTTTGCCTTTATATAAATTGGGAATATATGCTGAACTCACATCTCTTGCTTTTTTTTTTTACCATTTTTTTGTTTAATTAGTTTTTATTTGTTTGTTTGTTTTCAAGGAAGGTTCTCGCTGTAGCCCAGGCTGACCTGGAATTCACTATGTAGTCTCAGGGTGACCTTGAACTCACAGTAATCCTCTTAACTTTGCTTCCTGAATGCTGGTATTAAAGATGCGAGCCACCATGCGTGGCTTACTTTCTTAATTTTAGAATATTTATTAAGTTTTTGAAAATGTGTTATGTTGTAGTTGCAACAAAGTACTATCCTTCCCCTTTGAAAGTTCATAAGACAAACCTTCATCATCAACATGTAACATTATAAACTCACACGAGAATAGCCCTCAAGCTCTGCTAACAGTCCTGCAAGTCTTCTCCAGTCCAAAGTACCAAATCCTTCCACATTCCTCCCGAAAGCACATTTGAAAAGACCAAAAACCACATGGACAGATTCATCACAGCAATGACCCCACTGCTGGTACCAATTTTCTGTTGCAATTACCTTCTAATTGCTGGAAGAAGCACCCAACCAGAAGCAGCTTATGGGAGAAAAGGGTTTATTATAGGCTTAGATTCCAGGAGAAGCAACATCATGGCATAAGAAGCTGTTTCATTTCAGCATACATCAGCATATATACATAGCAGAAAGCGAGCACCAAGACCAACAAGCACCAACAACCAGAGCTCAATCTGGCTCTCTACACACCTAGTAGGGTTGGACTCAAGACCCACCCCCAGTGACACACTTCCTCCAGCAGGACATCACCTGTGGAAGACTAAGTAAGAAGCTTAATCAAAAAATACCCGAGTCTATGGGGAATATACATTATGTTCAAACCACCATAGTGTATGTATGGACATGACAAGCTCTCTTGTTTCTGCAAAAGAGTGTGAGATACACTACTTTTTGTATCTGGCTTTACATGGGTGCTGGGAATTGAACCCAGGTTGGCAGACTTCTCAAGTTAGCACTTTTTATCACTGAACTGTCTCTCTAATCCTCCTTCTGCTTCTTGGATGGAAAAGAAAGCACATCAGAGCTCTTTCTTTACTTGTATTCACATCTGCTTTGTGTCAAATTTTCTCTTTAAACAATTGATGTGGCTTTCTTGGAATAAAGGCCTCTGCTTCACAAACATGTTTTGTACCTTTGAGCCTGCAACATTTCATGACTGAATTGATCAGAGACATTTGATCCTCAGTTATGGATTGTTCTAACTTGTGTCCTGGGTGGCAACATTTATTAATATTTTTGTGTTGTAGATTTAGAATAATTTGTACTGAAAAAGTCTCAAACAACATTCCTCAGATTTTCTTGGATTATTAAAAGGGCCACTATAAGAACATAAGAATAGGGGCTGGAGAGATTGCTAAGTGGTTAAGGAGCTTGCCTACAAAACCTTACAGCCTGGGTTCAGTTCCCCAGTACCCACGTACAGACAGATGCTCAAAGCGGCACATGAATCTGGAGTGTGTTTGCAGTGGCTAGAGGTCTTGGCATGCCCATTCTCTCTCTGCTTACAAATAAATAAAGAAATAAGGAGTTTGGGAGATGGCTCAGCTGTTAAAGGTACTGCTTGTAAGACCTGTGTGTCTGGATTCCCCAGTACCCATATGTAACCAGAAGCAAAGTATGGTGCACGCATCTGGCGTTTGGTTGCAGAAGCAAGAGGCCTTGGTACACCCATTCTCATTCTCACTCTCTTCCCCCTCTCTCTTCCCTTTCTTTATAAATAAATATAACTATTAAAAACAAACAAGTGAATAAAAATATCTTTCAAAATAAAATAAGAATAGGCAAAAGAAAAGGATATTAGTGAAACATTTTTTACTCTTTTTTATGTTGATTTTATGTTAAGAGAAACACATTAATTATTTAATGTGTGGACCCTCTAAGAAGGAGGAAAATATAACCAATGCATTACTTCTTATAATAATCCAGAAACAAGAATTAATATTTAGGGTTTCTTTTTTCCATGCAACTTGTGCTTGACTAACTTGACATCATCTCTGGTTCCTCTGCATTATCTAGTCGTGAGTGGCCCTGGGAGAAGTCTTGTATTTCATGGTAGGGGAAGTGCTTTAAAGTTTTCTCTTTTATCATTTTACACTGCCCTGGACCTTAACTGAGGAAGTGGACAGGGACGTTTTTGATTATTATTTTCAGGAACACTGAAATCGGTTGTTTATAACTAACCTTGTTCTGCTCTACTTTACTTTTGGCTCATGCTATCCAATACCAAGCTAGAGGGAGCTCAGCAACCTCTTCTTTCTCAATAGCTTTAACCTAAGTATTCTGAATTTGGAATTTTAACTTTATTTTTTGTTGCCTTTGATTTCTTCTGGATCTTCCATCTCATGCAGCAAATTATTGCTTTTGAAGGTTGTGTGTATGTGGTGTGTGTGTGTGTGTGTGTTCTGTATTTTCTGTACTTTGAACAGATGGAGGCTAGGAAGGATACAAGAAGGAGAGCTGTTAAATGACAGAAACCTATGTGGTTCAGTATCACTATAACCGATATGAAGAAGTAAAGAAGCAATGAGAAAAAATACTTGCAAATGTCTTATACGATAAAGAACATATTTGTTTCAGAATTTTCAAAGAACATTTACTATGTAGGGATAACACAAACCATTAAAATATAAGGAAAGGAATGAGATAGGCATATAAAAATTTAAAAAGTATATAGAAGGTTTCTTGGCATCTTTAATTATTAGGCAAATGTAAATGTGAACCACAGAAGCCCAGCACTTCTCATCAGCCTGGCTGCAGATGAAAGAGAACAGCACATATTGACAAGAAGACTAGAGACACTGGGATGTTCATTTGTTATTAATATCATAAAATGGCACAGCTGTTATTTTTTAATTTATTGTTTGACTTTTAGAAGCAGGGACTCACTCTATCCCAGGCTGACCTGAAATGAATGACTCAGGCTGGTCTCTAACTCACAGCCATCTTCCTAACTCTACCTCCTGAGTGCTGGGATCAAAGGCATGCACCATCATATTGGGACGCACCATGTTTTTTTTTTTTTTGAAAATAGTTTAACAACTTCTTAAAATAGTAAACCTGGGATACCATGTTACCAAGTAATTCTTTCTTAGATATATCCTTTAAAGAATGAAAAACACATCCATCAAAAACATTCACACAGAGGATCTTTACAGCATTATTCATGATAGTCAAAAAGATAAAGCAAACTAATTTGTCTATCAGATGATAAAGCAACAAACAAAATCTAGTGTATTTTCAGAATGGAATGGTTTCTGACCATAAGAAATAATGAATTACGAATGCATATTACAATGCAACAACAACAAAAAAGAAAGAAAAATAACCCTGGAAACATTATACTAAGTAAAAGTTAAATGCATCTTGTCACAGCAGCAGGGAGAAAGCAGCAAGAATGACCTAGCTAGCACCAGCAAGGGATACTGGACTATAAAATCCCAAGGCACGTCCTCAGTGATACCTCCTCCAGCAAGGCTCCACCTCCAAATGGTCCACCAGCTGGGGATAAAATATGAAGCTTAATCAAAACCCATGAGGCTAAGGTGTGACCTTTCCTAAAAAACCACCACAGAAGGGACTGGGATATTAATGACTTTGAGTTTCTCTTTGGGATGAAAGAAGTATTCTAAAGTTAGATTATGGCCATGGTATATGTCATGGTTTGATCCAGGTGTCCCCACAAACAAATGAATGTGTTCTGATTGATCGATCCTCAGCTGATGGCAGTTTGGGTTTTACAACCTTGATGAAGCTGTGTTCTTGGGGGTGGGCTTATGGGGGTTATCTGCCAGCTTCCCCTTGCCAGTGTTTGGCACACCTTCCTGCCGCTATTTGCAGTGCTATGGCGGAGGTGATGTCCACCCCTCTGCTCATGCCATCATTTTCCCTGCCAGGATGGAGTCTCCCCTGGAGAACGTAAAGCCAAATAAACCCATTCCTCCACAAGCCGCTTTTGTTTGGGTTCTTTCTGTGCAGCAACTAGAATGCTGACTGCAACAGTACACAACCTTTGCCTATACTAAAATCCATTGAGTAGTATACTTTAATTGGATAGATTTCATAATCTAATTTTGGCTTAAAACAGTTAAAAGAATAGTAGTAACTATGGGTGCTGATTCCAGTTGTGATAACTTCAGTCAAAGTGATAATAAATGTTGGCGAGGATGTGGAAAAATAGGAACCCTTCTACGTTGGTGGGAATGTAAACTTGTACAGCCATTGTGGAAAGTAGTGTGGAGGTTCCTGAGACAGCTAAACATAGATTTACCATATGACCCAGCTATACCATTCCTTGGCATATATCCTAAGGACTCTAGTCACTACCTTAGAGATACTTGCTCATCCATGTTTATTTCAGCTCTATTTACGATAGCTAGGAAATGGAACCAGCCTAGATGTCCCTCAAGTGATGAATGGATTGTGAAGATGTGGTACATTTATATAATGGAGTTCTATTCAGCAGTAAGAAAAAAAATGAAATTTGCAGGGAAATTGACTAATCTGGAATGAAGTATACTAAGTAAGGTGACCCAGGACCAGAAAGCCAAACATCGCATATTCTCTCTCATATGTGCTTCCTAGCTAACAAATGTTTAGACTTGTATATGAGTTGGAGTAAAAGTCAGATTACAAATTTCTTAAAGACAAGAGCTGTTGATAAAAACATTATTAATAACTTCTCCTAATTGAATTAACTCTGTGCCAAAGAACATCTGCTCCAATCTTACCAAAGACAAGCACTAATTTTAGTATTCTCAATTTACAGATAAAAAGACTGAGGATCAGGTAATAGGTAAATAAGTCAGAAGCTATTTCATACCATCCAATCAGGACTCTTCTGCATTGCATCTTGAAAACATGTGTAATAAGTTAAAACAATATATTTCTTTCTCCCCTACTCTTTCTTAAAAATAAGAGGTACTTTCTTTTATATATATATATATATTGTCCATAATGAGTTACATAAATAGACACAATTCTGGATTACCTAGATTCTATTTTTAGTAGCCTGCCTGTCAATTGCTCCCATATTGCATCTTTTCTTGTGAGCCCAAGAGTACGGGATCCGGTGCCTATCACCCTGAATCCCCAGTTCCAGTCAAGGGCTCCCCCTAACTAAGTGGAATATTTGGCCGAATCTAAAAGCTGTTGATTATCTCCCCCAGGCCCAGGTTTCTCCATTGCAGGAATGCTCCTTTCTTGGTTCACTGTTCTCTCCCAGTAGGAGGAGGTGTGGTCAGTCTACTCATGGCCGCAGACTGTGTTTCATGCCAGTGGTCTCTGTTTACTCCAGCTGTTGTTGATCAGCTTCCCATGGCACCTTGTGCAGTGCCTTCCAGCATTGCACTAACTGGCATCTGGGGGCTGGTTACCATTCCGGACCTTGAAGGGTCTCTCAATGCTGATCTGTGGCATTCTGTGGTTTCTTTAGCAACAGGGTTTGGCCTCAGGACTGGGGAGGGCACTCAAGAGCTTTGACAGAATTCTGTCTTGTTTTTGGAACCTCATGGGTCACTTTGGTCAACAGCTCAGTGAGGGAAGGAACCGGTGGCTGGAACCAGGGGTTGTCAGACTGATCAATTATTCACAGGCTTAGACTAAATAAGAGGTACTTTCATCTGAAAATGTTTACTTGATTTTTTTTGTCATAATTTGCTTTTATTTTCTTGGCTGGCATTTTAAATTTGTTATGGTGGAGATCCATTTTAGGCCCTTCCAAAGTTTCAAAAAACAAGGCATTTTGAGTCATTTTATTGCCAGAGCATGCATGGTTTACTCCATGCTGCTGTGCTTCATTAAAATGTATGCACTCTTCACATCGGAAGCCAATCTGCAGCGAATCAGCTCTCTAGACATCATTCATAGAAAGTATTTGAAAGGGTTCTCACACATTCATCGTACTTGGGACTTGTCATCTGTGGGATTTGCAAACAAGCTGTGAATCTATATGAAATTAGAAGTTAGGCCTCTGACATAGCATGTCGTAAGATCAGTTTACAAAACACCATTTGATAATCAGCATCTAAACAGACCTCTCCAGATGAGTTCTTCCTAGATAAACAACAGATAAACTGCCCTGATTAAAAACAAAGTGACCCAGGATTTTTTAATTGGAAGCATCCTGTTCCTGCCAAAAAAAAAAAAAAAAAAAAAAAGCTTAGCTCCAGGATTTGTGCACAGTGGATATCCATAAATCGGTTAAGAATAAACGCTGCTTGTGCTTGCAAACAAGGCTAAAGATAAGAAAAACCATTGGTGCTTCTAGTTTTAGCCACAAAATACAAAGCTTGTCTGTGCTTGACAGAGTTATCAAACAGCTTGAACCATGGGTAGCCCATGCATTCAGTCCCAGGCTTCCCCAAGACCTCTGGCTACCAGGACCCTTCTGAGATTCTCACTGTGGCCACTTCCCTGTGGAGAAGCTGTCCTGCAGTGAGTTGCTCAGGCCAGAAGCCATGGGCTGCTCCTGGAGATAAGGTTCTGAACCAGGGCAGACAGAACTTCAATCATAAGTGTCCATAAGATGTCAATCAGTGTTAATGAGGAGCAAACTGTGACCAGCCAAGGCTGCAGTGTGACAGAGGAGGCTTCTGGTTTCTCATGTTCCCTTAATTACTACAAGTGTCTGCAAGTGAGCTTCTCTTAGTGCTCTGGGAAGAGCTACCGTTCCTTTTTATTGCTTACACTTAAAAATTATGATTTTAATAAAAGGAACATGGCTTTTCTTTTCAATGGATCTGCAATACAAATACAGCATTGCTGCACTGGTTTCTGCTTTATAGGATGTTATGTAAGTCAGCTCACATTATAATCACCAATGATTGCTGCCTGTGAGAGGAGACTTTCCCTGACTTCTTTCTTCTTCCAAAGATGTTTCGAAAAGTATACTGAATCTTCCTATTATTATTTTTATTTATTTTACAGCAGCTGTGACTAACTCTACCCCATCTTTTTTGTTGCTCGTGAATTTGTTTGTACAGTTTCTCTTGGAGGACTAGAAAATCATGGGACTGGAATAGGATTGATTTGTCTTTTCTCAGCTTTCTCCTGCTGTCTATCCTAGTGGGGGTGGGGTGGGTAGGACAATGCAAGGGTTGCATTTGCAAGGATGGTTGAAAGGAGACAAGGTGACTTGTAAAAGAGGTTGAATTTCCAATCTATAAATCTCTGGACAGAGTCCATTACTGATCACTTAAGGAGGGAGCGGAGGCTGCTGGAAGTGGTCGTCCCAGTTTATGGGACAACCTGCCAAGGACACCATGAACAGTTTTCCTGTCTTCTCTTGCCCTTCACTCAGCCCTTTACCTATAGAAATGAGATGCTAATTCTTCATATATGGGTGTGTATAGGAATACATATATTTTTATAACATGTATCTAGTTTTGCCTCTCTGCATAGTTAAAATGCCAGGGTTTGGGTCTTGGCTGCGCTCTGTAGTCGTGGTTCCACACTATTCATAATTGTATGATCTTAAAAGAAGTTACCTCCTCTCAGTCTGTTTCTCTTCTCTGGAAAGTAATGATAATAATAAAACCTACTTCATAGAACTGTTTGAATTTTGTTTTGCTTTTTCTTTAAAGCAAACTTTTCCCTTGCTAGCAGACCTTTTACGAGAAATTTTAAGTAACAGAAAAACCAAACATAGCTTGGAGGGTTCCCAAAATTTTCACTCTCCTAGTCAATTTCTCCTGTCACACATTGCATTGGTGAAGTTCGATTATTATGACTGATGAACCAATATTGATTAAAATTTACCCTAGTGTTCACTCTTTGTATGTATTGTGTATATGCTTCTCCAAAGACATTATGTGTCCACCATTGCAGTATCCAGTGTTGTACACAATTCCCTGTACCCACTTATCCTTCCTCCATCCTCCTCTTAGTAATTGTACTATAGTAAATTATATCACATTTCTAATTTCAAATTTCAGTAGTTCATGGTTTATATTGGAAATCAACTAGCTTTTACCAGGATATGTCTTACAACCTTACCATAACTACTTATACCAGAAATTGTTTGGAATTTTCTACAGATAATCAGAATTCACCATCTGTGAATAAAGAGAGTTCTGTTTCTTCCTTGCCCATCTGGCTCTCCTCCTCTCCTGTCCCCTTTTTTTCTGTGGTTACCTGAGCTTTTCAGTGCAACATACAGTTAGGGTAGAGTGGTGTGATGGGAAACTTCCTTGATCTGTTCCTGAGCTTCAGGAAAAGCATCTAGTGTCTCACGATTAAGTAGATGCTACCTGAGGGATTGTTTGTTTATATGATGCTTATTATATTATTGTGATGGTTAGGTTTTGTTGTCAACTTGATCTTTTTAATTATCTTGGGTGGGTCTCTGAGGATGTTTACCGGAAGGCAGCCTCTCAGTAGGGAGCAGGATGTAAGGAAGCTCAAAGGAGGTAGAAATAAACATCCTTTCCTGTGTGGGCAGTGCAGGAAGGAAATTCCAGAGACTCGGAAGCCATTAAGTCTGGGGAAGGGTTGCCAGACCCCACCCTAAACCTATATAAAGGAGAAGAAACTCTCTTTGCCTCTCCTGCCTGTTTGCTGGTCCGTGTGTATGGTGTTGGTGATGGGTTTTTCTCTGTCTCTCTGCTTGGACCTGTGAGAGGGGAGCAGCCTCTTCTGCATTCTGGAACTTCCCCTGGAGCTGTAGCTTGAAGAAATCATTTCCTCCCATAAACTGTGCCTGGTTTGGAGGTTCATCCCAGCGGTGTGTGGCTGACTACAACAATTATTTTTCAGATGAGAATGATAGGTTTTAATCACTAATGCTCTATTTTGAATATTCTCAAATTGATGTGATTTCTAGGAAGCCAGATGTTATGGAATACCATGAACACATAAGATTTTTTTAAAATTTTATTTATTTATTTGAGGGAGAAAGGCAGAAAGATAGAGAGAACTCCAGACACATCCACCACCTTGTTCATCTGGCTTTATGTGGGTACTGGGGAATCAAACTCAGGTCCTTTTGTTTTGTAAGCAAATGCCTTAACCTCAAAGCCATCTCTCCAGCCCCAACACATAATATTTTAAAAGTTGGTTATCATTCATAGCACAATAGCAATGATCTTCATCAGAATTGCAACCTTTTAACCACACATGTAGACTAATTTTCATATATGTGCACAAGCCTTTGGAATCAGTCAAAAAGTAAGACTTTTTTGTTTGTTTGTTTGTTCTGAGGTAGGGTCTCGCTCTATCCCAGGCTGGCCTGGAATTCATTATGTAGTCTCAGTGTAGCCTCGAACTCACGGTGATTCTCCTACCTCTGCCTCCCGAGTGCTGGGATTAAAGGCGTGCGCCACCATGCCCGGCTAAGATAAGGTATTTTTAATGACATAGAATATGGTCTGTCTGGATGAATGGTCCCTGTGAGTTTATGAAGTGTGTCCTGCTGGCCATGATGGTGCACTCCTTTAATCCCAGCACTCAGGAGACAGAGCTAGAAGGATCTCTGTAAGTTCCAGGCCAGCCAGAAACTTTTTCCTAAGTAGTTAGTGAGCTTGTTGTCTCTTGGCATGAATCCCTTGTTGCATAGCAGAGGATCCTTGCAGATATCATGAAAGCATGGAGGGAGAACATGCATTCCATACTCCTGAGGTTAGGTCTTGGTCTTTAGTAAGCTGGAATAAGACACTTCCTTTTTTTCATATTTAATTGAAGTTGGGTATTATCCTTCCCCCCAAAGTAGGGCTTTGCTAAAATAAGGAGAACACAGAGCTCTGGGGGTCTTCCACAAAGATGAATTCTCTCTCCTCTTGAAGACAACCAAGGATTTCTCCTCTGTGTCATGAAGAAAGTCTGATAGAGTTACTCCCTAGTGTTCAAACTCAAGACCATGCTGGAGCGATGGCTCAGCAGTTAAGACACGTGCCTGTCAAGCCCAATGACCTGATTCAATTCCCCCAGTACCCACAAAACCAGATTCATAAAGTGGTACGTGCATCTGGAGTTCATTTGCAGTGGCTATAGAGGCCCTGGAGCACCCATTCTCTCTGTCTCTGTCTCTCTTTCTCTTTCTCTCTCTGCTTACAATTAAAATAAAATAAAGTTAAAGAAAAACAAAACAAAAAAAAAACCTCAAGACAATGTTTATTTCCCCCTAAAGTTAACTCCCTCAGGCTGTCTCTCCAGTTTCCAAGGTAGAGATTTTCTCTGGGACTGTATTGTTCTGATGGATCTCAGGAAATGTTATTAATTTTCAGGGATTTTTCAAAAACTTTTTTTTTCTTGTTATGTGAATGGGATTGATCACCCCAAATCCCCCCTTTTTTAAGAGACTTAAATGTAATGTGCATATAAAACACATTAGCACAATGCAAAATCAGAAGGTTGTTTGTTCTTATTATTTCGTTGAAGTAATTGATCTCTAATCATAATGGGTTAACATAATATAGGTATCACAAAAGTTAACACATCTCGGTAAACATACTACAATTATTTCTGAATGAAATAAGCGTATGGGAAGAATTTGCTCTGATCAGATGCTGGCAGTGATATGAAGAACGGAGGCTGTGAAACATGGGCCAGGCAACGTGTAATGTGAAGGGAATGTGAGGAACACGATGTAAGATGGGAGGAATTGGGATCAAGGCAGTCTAGGTTTGGGAATCGAAGAGATGATGAAGAGGGTAATAGCCTCTTTGGATGTGTGACCCGCTGCTGAATTGGCTCAGCCAGCCTGGTCTTTTGCATTCACAGTGGCACTTGCTGGTGAGGATCGCTATTGTGCCAAAGATGCCGCTGAAAGTCTTTCTGAGCCAGGCTGCCCTTTGGTCCACAGCTGTCACCACTGCTTAAAGCAGAGTTGTCATAGATGTGTGGCCTGTCCAACCTCTGTGCACACAGCCTCCTCATCTGTGATTACTGTGTAATGGCTGGCTTTGTGTGCTGCTATTGAGTTTTACGGAGGTCCATAATTGTCACAGCATGTGAAAAGAAATAAGAAATAGATATTTCTTTGGACCTGCCTGCTTATGACCATATCAATTCTTCATAAAGTAATTACGTATCCCCAAATGTCCCTGGATATTTCTTGCTTAGCATGTTTTTTTTTATATATATATAACTACTGAGACCCACTTCTGAGTAGCTCGAAAGTTTTTCTTTCTTCCTTCCAGGACTTTACGGTCAACGATCCTGACTCACCTTTCACTGCTAAGATTGCCATGTCATTCATTCTACCTGACTAATGATACCTTAGAAAAGCAATTTCAAATCACAAAGAGCATTCAGCATAGAGCAGGTTGGATCTTAAGTACACCAGGAATTTCCAGTTATTTCTAAGCTTTGATTTCAGCGTTACTTCGCTGCATTGTCTAGGAGGTTCTTCAGGATAAAAGTTTCTGGCTGCCATCTCTGCACAACTGAAACACACAGGGCAACAGCTGAAAGCCTGAAGGTTCTACAGTAACTAACTGCAATATTGCAGGTCTAAGTGTGAGTTGATGGCAATGATTCTCTCTCTCTCCATTCAAATGCTGCAGAGTCCTAAGTTAATTAAGCAAATGGTACCAGTGGGAAATGAGATGGGTGTAACCAGCAGGATAGACTGCCCATCTCTTCAATTCTCTGCTCATGACCCAACTTCTATCACTAGGCTTGAACAAAGAAAGTGTAGTCAAATATGTTGGCTCATGTACTTAAGAGACTGCGGTGGGAGAATCGCCATAAGTTCAAAGCCAGCCTGGGGTACAAAGTGAGTTCCAGGCCATCCTGGAGTACTGTGTCTCAAACAAACAGACAAACCTCTCAAGGACAGAATACATTTTCTCTGCCCTTTTGTTATAATAGCATAAGGATATATAATAAAGTTTGGCATTTGCACTTAAGACTGGGATCATTAAATCATTCTCCACCTGATGATTTGTGTGGTCAGAGCACTAAGAATGCTCTTTATATGTATTTGTAAATGGGTAAGAATGAAATAGGAAGAATAGCACTCATCCCTGGTAATAGTTAGGTGAAACCAACACGTGAATTTTGTTAGGATGCAACCACACCCATTTCTTTAATTCCTGTCTGTGTCTACTTTTGCTTAATAGCAAGCGAGCCAAGTAGCTCCAACAGGGAGCTCATGGCCCCAAAGCCTGGAATCTTCACTTTGTGGATCTTTAAGGAGTAAGACAAACAACTACAACTAGTGTCGTAAGGAAATGCTGGCAGGTTCCTGCTTTCTGTGTCCTGGAAAGAGACTCCCACATTTAACCTTGACATTGACTTTATTCCCTCCTGGAAGTTCTGATCCTGACTTTGGGCTGTAGAAAATAATTCAACATCACCCCCTTCCATAATTTCCTGGGTGTCATCCATGGTCTGAAGAATTTAGGAAACTCAAAGTCTAACATTTTTCTTTTCATAGATGACATGACGAACTTGGAAGAAGTGACATGATTTACTAAATGTGTTTGCAGTTTCTGCAGACAGGGATTAGTCAGACTCGAATTCCTGGATGCCTTTCTGGCCCTTACTTATATCACACGCCTTAAGGCAGTTGTTAATAGATTGTCTTTCTAGGCATACCAGTTAGTGATGGGTTTCAGAGAACAGGTCACAGTCTAAATATAAATAGATGAAAAACTTCTCTTGGAGAATTAGAAAAGATTGATATAAATGTGTAACGGGGTGAGCTGGGGGTTAGAATTTAGATAATTCCCAGCAAAATTCTAAAGCACCCCAAAATTTGAGAAGTACCCGGATTCTTGTCTATAAAGTTAAAGAATTAAAATCATAGCAAGATATTAAGGTATAGTGGGAGACTTTATTATTTAAGGGAACATGGGGAGTTACAGAGTTCTCCAGCCACCAGTGTGGGGAGAAAACGTGGAGAGTTTAACAGAACTTATGCTGTTCAGCTAAACAAGAAGCAGAAGAAAAGATAACAAAGGGCTCCCATCATGAGAAGGAGAGGTTCATGTGGGAAGAATCTGGAGCCTTCCCTCACCCCAGCCTAATGGTAGGCCTTACCTTTCTATGGGAGATTCAGAGGTCCATTTGCCAGCCTGCCATGTGGGGAAGAGAGTGCTTTTTTCTAGGAAAGTTAATGTAAGTTTTCCCCAGGTGAGTCAGAGAGACAGCTGATTGGTTCATATCTGACCAATCAGTTTTAGCACCTAGGTTTTAGCTCTAGATAGACACCTCCCACTCAAGGGGAGGGCATCTCTGCAGCTGCCTGACCTGTCCCAATCCCCCCTCTGAAGAAATAACCCTAACTTCTGTTAGGGTACTGGGGTGTGGAATTTGGGGGGAAAAGCATCAGAAAGTACATACATGTTTAAGAAAATAAAAGCACCAGAAAGAAGTACATACATGTTTAAGAAACAAGAATTAACAATGCCCATTTTGATCCTGTAGGAGGCAAGACAAAGCTCTGACTGGGGAGGGGTTAAGGAAGAACTTGGCAACACTGTGTGGGGGTCTCACTCCTAAACTCTCATAAGTGGAAACCAGGAGCCCTCCTGAGGCTCCTGCTTTTACTTTGCAGTGTCAGTGTTTAAAAAAAAACAAAACTGAAGGGTCAGAAAGCTTGATGTGAAGGAAAATTAAAGAATGATCTTGGCTTTGACTGACACTGGGATTTGCATTCTTCCTGTCTGATTAGCATTAAAGCTTTCTGTATTTGGAGAAGATATGTAACTAAGTTTTAACTTCTAAGGAGATATTTTAAGAGCTGTTCACCATCCTATGCTAAAATCGGTATTTATTATCTAGTATTGTTTCTGTCATCCTCATAACTACTCTCATTCACCATCAGGACAGAAAGCCATGATGCTAATGCTGGTGGTGATGCAGGAATTTGGGGGTTCAGGGGGTTTCCCCAGATTTATAAACCCCAAGTTTTGAGTTCTTTCCTAATCTTTAATGAAAAATAATTTCAAGAAGGACAAATCATGAATTATTGAGTTTAATTGTGGAGAAATCACAATTTGTGGAGTTTATTTAAAGGAAATTGGGGCCTAGAAAGGAAGACCAGAACGTTTTTATGTGAAAAACGTATTTCAGTAAAGTGGGAAGCTAGAGAAACTGGGTCTTAGGGTCTTAGAAAGTGAAATTAGAATGGAACTGGGGAAAACATAGAAAGCTAGAGAAACCGACTCTTAGAAAATGAAGTACAGAAGGGGCTGTGAACATGTGGAAAGCCTTGAGGAAAGATTTAGAGGGGCTGTGAACCCCTGAGAGCACCCATATGGCAGATCCCGAGTGGGGATCCACACACAGCCAGGAGGCAGATAGAGTGGGGAGATTCAGATTAAAGAGGGGAGCACACTTGGCATTGGTGTGCTTTCTCATGGGGGAAAACGGGAGATCCCACATGGCAGATCCCAGTGGGAATCCACACATGGTAGAGACCATCAGACAGAGTGGAGAGACTAGAATTAAAGAGACATTTAAAAAAAGAGTTAGGTCTCCCTTCCCCACCTAGCTAGGCAGCTGAGTGGGCTGGGAACCAAGACTCACTGGGGAAGTTTAGGCCACACCAAACAAGGATGCTCTCATCTCAGAAATGGAGAAGATCTCAGAGAAAAGAGACAGAGCCCCAGCAGGCTGACACCTTTACAGGGTTTAGTTCAGGTAGGCAGGAAAGGATCTGATTTGTTGTTAGATCACGAGGATAATAGAGTGCCATATCTGGGTGGGGTTGGGATCTTAGCTTGTTTAATTGTGGACAGCAGGGGGTATAGTGGGGGCATTGTAGATCAATGGAAAGTTCTTTCTTTCCTTCCTTCCTTCCTTCCTTCCTTCCTTCCTTCCTCCCTCCCTCCCTCCCTCCCTTCTTTCTCTTTCTTTCTTTCTTTCTTTCTTTCTTTCTTTCCTTTCTTTCTTCCTTCCTTCCTTCCTTCCTTCCTTCCTTCCTT
>PVHP010019763.1:0-31442 GCA_004024765.1 Zapus hudsonius
GTAATGTCTCTGGGTAATCTCTCCCACCATGGCTCTTACAATCTTTCCACCCCCTCTTCCGCTCAGTTCCCTGAGTCATGGAGGGTGAGTTTTAAGTCTGTTTCATTGTGGTTGTTGTGAACTTAAGAGTCTCTGTGCTTCTACTTTAGGTTGTGTTGGAAGTCGTTGGTGTCTGTCTCACTGACTTATCCTGGGATGACTGATTGGCTGTGGTTATTGGTCTCTTTCTTGCCCCACCACTGTTTTAAATGTTTCACTTAGGGCCTACACGATGGACCTGGGGTAGTTAATCTCTTGCTGGGATATCAGCCTTCAGCCTGTGATTAATACTGTGTCTTGATTGTGGAAATACATACCTAACTGACCTTACTGGACACATGCTTGGTTGGTTCTTTGGGCTTGATTGTCGTGGGATGCCCTCGTGGTCTGTCAGCTAAGGAATGTTGTAAACCCTCAACTAGGATGCTTAGTGCCTGAGAATAGTAGATCATGCTCTTTTTCAGGTAGAGGTCGTGAGTCATTCATTTCAAATCCAGTGTATTTAACTCATCTGCCTTTCTCTAGCTTTCAAACTAATGTTTTGCCATAATTATTGTTCAATGAATATGTACCAAATAGGATTGAGTTAAAAGATACCTCCCAGGGCCCTTGGCACACTGTGAGTGGTTTGAATTTTAGATAAGGGAATATCTAGTGGCACTGTGTATATCAGCCTATAAAGATGGTGGTTAGAAGTGTATGGCTTTTGAGCTGGTTCAGGATCTAGAACTTGAGCTATGAGAGTCTCGTGGTTCAGTTGAACTTGTGATTCTCTGGCTTGGACTTTGATCTAACATTGTTAAGGGATGCATCTCTATACTTGTACCTACGAAAAAGCAATAAAAAAAAAAATTTAAGGTGGTAGTGAATTCAGAGGCCCTAAAGGAATGTTTTAGTGCTAAGACTATCTGGGTATATCCGTGTCTAAGCATGTTATTTTTTTGTCTGCTTCCAAAGTGTTTTTATGTTAGTAAATATTGGGTGAAGAAGGAATTTTAGATTATTTTGTCAATTTTCTTCCTGGCTTATCTCTGCTTGTCCATGACATATCATTTTGAAAGTCTCTATGGTAGTTGATAGCTAGTTTCTATATATTGTAGAACATCGGTATGTATTTTTCCATTGCTTTTATCAATTGTATTCTTTTGTTTACGTGTTTGTTTTTCTTCCTTTTTTCACCATTTCTCCTTTAGATTCTGTAAGCTAACTAAGTCAGAGATTTCATTTCTTATTCATTTGTGCACTAACTTTGCTAACTCATTTGTTCATTATGCAATATTTATTAAGCAAATTTTCTGTGTCATCTCCAAGAAAATTGCAGAGACATCCTCAGAATTGTATCTCACCTGCAAAGAAATTGGCACCCTTAAGCTTTTGAAAGAGGTGGCCTTGGAATTCTTTCTTCATAAGAGGCCATCCTTCTTTCTTTGGGATGTGTGGGGGGGTAACTGGTAGATTGAAATATTAAGAGAAGCAGACACAAGTCTGTTGTAGTCAGCTCACACCTCTGGAATGAATCTCCAAACCAGGCACAGTTATGGGAGGAAAGGATTTATTGAAACTATAGGCCCAGGATCCATACAGGTCCAGTGTCCATAAGGTCCATATTGGCAAAAGAAGTGTAGCCCCCCCCTTCACAGTCCAAACAGAGAGAAAAACCGTCACCAGCACCACACACACAACAGCAAACAGGCAGAGGAAAGAGAGATTTCTTTCTGCTTTATATTCCATAGGGTGGGGTCTTGCAACCCTGTCCCACACTTGTTGGCTTCCTGAGTCTCTAGAATTTCCTTCCTGCACGGTGCTCCCAAGAAGGGATGCTCATTTCTAGCTTCTTTAGGCTTCCTTACATCCTGTCCCCTACTGAGAGGGTTGCTTTCCTGTGAACCCCCTCAGAGACCAACCCAAGATTACGAAAAAGGTCAAGTTGACAACAAAACTTAACCATTACAGAGTCGTATCCTTTAAAAAATATTTTTATTTATATATTTGCAAGGAGAGAGAGATAGAGAGAGGTGGGAGGGACTGTGTGTGCTATGGAGAGATAATGGGCATGCCAGGGCCCCCAGCTGCTGCAAAGGAACTTCAGATGCACATGTGCATCTGGCTTTACGTGAGTCCTAGGGAATCAAACTTTGGTTGTTAGGTTTTACAGGGAAGTGCCTTAACTTCTGAGCTATCTGCAGCTCCTCGAGTCATACCTTGTGCATAATTTCAGAATGGTAGATACTTCATTTGTAGAGCATGCCCAGGTGTGAATTTTGGAATTTCCGTTTTCTTTTTCCATTCTTCTTTGAAGCAAAACTTGAGTCTTAAAGATGAGAGAATAAAACGCGCTTTTAATTCCTCATAACCTAAATTGATCTTTCTGTTATTCTTTTTTAGCTGTCCCCAAGGAGTCTTTTTTCTGTTTTTGAATAAAGGATAAATTATTTATCATTGCTATAGATAGCTCTATTTTTTTAAAGTTGTTCTGATGATAACATCAACTAGGGACAGAGAGGGAGGAAAGAATGTGGGGGGAGGATATAAGGAGAGACAGGATGAGTCAATTTTATTAGTCTTGCAAATCCCCCCCCCGTACAATTTTATTAAAGCTACCACTATTTTTGAATCTGTGAGCCTGCATGTTTGTGTTGAATAGCTTCCCTCTTAGGCTGCTTTTCAGGATAATCACAGTAAACTAATATGATCTTAATTCATTCCTTCCTAGTTGCTGCTGTTTGAATATTTTCCTTCTCAGATTTTCCACATCCTTGGTTTTATCCAGTCATAAGTCCAATTCTTTCACTACATTACCTAGAAGTGCAATTTCTGAATATTTTGGGCTGATTAGAAAGACTTTTTATATACACACAAAAAAATTAAAATACATATGCTCCAATTAAACTCTTTAACAGTTAATTGATTTCATAGGACTTACCATTAAGTGAGGGCCAGAGTGATTGTCAATGTTCAAATGCAATTTTGGAATAGATTGTTGGATGTACAGCACTGAATTTATAGCCAATCGTGTGTTTTAGCGTCTCTCCTATCTGCAAATAGCCTGTAATTTACATTTCCCCTAGTAGACATTAGAGAGGACTATTTAATTATTGGTGAAGCATTACATAATTAAGAGACTTTGGATGTGGTCATGTGAAAATCTATTTTAATTAAATCATTGCACTTCAAAGGACAGTTACCAAGTACTTGGCTTTTGTACATTGAGTGATAGTTTGAAATTGTCATAGTTATTTCTTCTAATATACATCAGAGTATCCGGTTGCCCTAGATGTAGACCTCTTAGGCACCCTGTAGTAAGCCCCACCTAAAATGACAGATGACAAGCTCAGCTCTCTGAATGGTTGACTGGTTGGCCATTGGTCCTCAAGCTCTCAGGAGTCTACCAGTCCAAGGATTTGAGTTTTGTCACTCCAAGTGTAATCATACAATGTGCCTTAACAACTTGGAACTCTTGGGAGAGTGTCACATATCAGGGCATCTTTGTTTCCTGGTTTAGTGGCCAGTAACTGCTCCACACTTTTGCTCTCCTCTCCTAGAGAACTTATTTGAAAAGTTATTTCTAAATCGAATCCAAACACCACTGACAAGTTAACATGTATTGAATGCTTAATTCTATAAATGGCTACAGACGAAGCAATTATTGCTTATTATCTTATTTAATCTTCACTGAAACCTTAAAGATATTATTTCTTTCCTTTTAAAAACATGGAATCCACGGCATGTCATTTTTTTCAATGTAAATTACTCCAAAATTGCACAGGCTTAGTAAATTGCAGAGCCAACATTTCAATACATGCAGTCTGTCTCTGCAGAGAACTGAGTCAGAAAGTTGAGTTTTCTATTGACGAGGGTACAGAGAAACATTTATGTCAGTGGTTCATCATTTTGTCATGTTTTTTTAAGTGCTTCAGGCCTCTCTAAACTTTGCAAATACCTAAAGAGCTATTTTCTTAAAATTATACAGTGAGTCTTTTGTCCTTTTTAAACTCTTTGATCCCTAAATTCTCTTATTCTCTGTGCATGTACTTATTTTGTGATTTTTGATGACAACTTTTCCATTTTGTTTCCTCCCTTTTATTAGCCATTCAGAGCTTTGAATATGTGATATGAATGAACAGAGTACAGAATTCAGTGGTCATTTCTGAATTTAAAAAAAAATTGTATTTTTTTTATTTGCAGTGGGTGGAGGAAATGGGCTCCAGGGCCTTTTGCCACTGTAGACAAGCTTGATGTGTATGCACCACTTTGTTCATTTGGCTTTATGTGGGTACTGGGGAATAAAACCAGACTATCAGGCTTTACAGGCAAGTGGTTTTAACTGCTGAACCATCTCCCAGCCTTACTAAATTTTTTTAATGGCAGCACAGGTGGGAAGAACACAAGAAAATTTGCTCTCCAAGAGATGTGCGTATGTCTGTGGTCAGTTTTGTTGGTGACACTGGGGCTGAGGTACTATTGGCAAGGAACATTCTCTCCTGCTTAGAGACTCAGGATGCTGGGGTGGCATCCAACAGTACTGAAGCTTTCCCTCACACCTCCGACGATGTGGAGGGTCAGATGTCTGTGCTTTCTGAGTTTGAGACTGTAACTGTGTTAACCTTGTTGGAGGTGTTTAGGGCTGCTGTGAGCTGATAGAACACAGGAATCACTAATAGTCTCAGGCTTAGAATGCCCAGTAGGCCAGGCTAGCATTATTTTAATTTGTTTTTTACTTTGTTTTGATGTGTGTGTGTGCATGTGTGTGTGTGCGTGTGTGTGTGTGTGTGTGTGTATTGTGGTGTGTGTTTGCACATGTGTGTACTGTGTGTGCATGTGCATGTGCCAGAGGAGAATGCTGGGTATCTTCTTCTATTGCTCTTTGTTTTTCTTGAGACAAGAATCTCTCACTGTTGGCAGCCATATGCTGCTGGTGAATCTCCAAACCAGTCACAGTTATGGGAGGAAAATATTTATTGAGGCTATGGGTCCAGGGTAAGTTCCATAATGGAGAAAGAGGCTGCCCTTCCCAACCCCTTTCACAGGTCCAAGCAGAGAGGAAAAACCCATCACCAGTACCACACACATGCAGGTACAAAACAGGCAAGGGAGAGAGAGAAATTTTCTCCCCCTTTATATATCCTTGGTCGGGGTCTTGCAACCCTCTCCCAGACTTGTTGGCTTCCGGAGTCTCTGGAATTTCCTTCCTGCTCTGCCTCTCAGGAAAGGATGTTCATTTCTAGCTTACCTGAGCTCCCTTACATCCTGCCCCCTACTGAAAGAGCTGCCTTCCTGTGAACCTCCTCAGAGACCCACCAGAAATGACTACAAAGGTCAAGTTGACAACAAAACCACAACACTCACTGAACCTGAAGCTGTTGCTGGTTTGCTTTGTTTTTTCCTCAGCTGGACTGGCTGACCAGCAAGCCCCAGTGATTCTCCTTTCTTCTCCCTATAGAAAGCTACACCACCTCTCCTAGCTTCTTCTATGGGAGCTGAGAATCAAACTCATGTGGTCTCAGGCCCTCATGCATGCTTGGCAAGCACTTATTCATGGAGCCGACTCCCAGCCTCTGGCGTAATTTTTAGCCAATTTATGGTGTAAAGTTTTCCATGTCAAAATATTTAGACTGGCTGTATTTAGAGACATTCTAATCCTATTTTTACTTCCTTGAACTCCAGAGCCCATATGGGCATGTCATCCCAGACAGAGCAATGATGTTTGAATCAAGCACCAATTTAATGAGAACTTTTACCGGAATGCACAAAGATAAACAGATGTAAGGACCCCCAAATCCATTAAGAATTGTTTGAAACCTCAAAGATGAGTGAATATCACTTATGGGGTTGTGGGAGATTCTACTTCCACAATACAAAGCAATGTTCCCATAGCATTGAAGGAGGATGGTCCCTGGGCAGGATCCTACAGCTCTCAGTGCTGGCTTACATGAAGATTTTGTTAATGACTCTTCTGAAGTCGCTTTATACTACCTGAC
This sequence comes from Zapus hudsonius, assembly GCA_004024765.1. NCBI lineage: Eukaryota > Metazoa > Chordata > Mammalia > Rodentia > Dipodidae > Zapus > Zapus hudsonius. The sequence continues at coordinate 6,018 of PVHP010019763.1, forward strand.
TGCTGTAGTTAGTTTCTCGTTGCTGGAACCAGAAGCAGCTTGTGGGAGGAATGGGTTTATTTAAGGCTTACAGATCCTAGGAGAAGTTTTATCATGACAAAAGAGGCTGCCTCACTCTGTCATACATCCTCAGCAGAGACAACAGGCAGTACCAGCAAGCAGAGCTGACTCTGAGTGCTTTAGGGTTGGACTCAAAGTCAGCCCCCAGGGACATACCTCCTCCAGCCAGACTCCTCCTGCTGGATAAAGACTAAGTAGGAAGCCTAATCAAAAATACCTGAGTCTATGGGGCCATTTATATTCGAACCACCATAGTGGCCATGTACTTGAGCTTGGGTAAATGATTAACCTTCTGTAACTATGATTCCTGACACCAGTCATTTGCTCTGCTCCAAGGAAGCTTGCAGTTTGGTGTGGATTATGTATTTAGAGTTTCCATTGAAATCACTTTGTTTTCTCTGTCAGGAGACTCTCTGATTGTCTGAACCTTCCAGAGCCCAAAGCTCTTTTGTTTCATGGTCTGTTCTGGATGGTTCCTTCCTATCTCAGTTTTCCTCTGAATAACACTTCCAAAGTAGATGTCATGGACACCGTACAGGTTAGATTGTAAGACAGACCTAGTTGCACAAACCTTTTCCCCAATTTAACAGACTCATTCAACCAGTTTTGGTATGGTATGATAGCTAACAGGAAGTATTAAGTTTATTTATCTATATGTCTTTTTTAACTTTTTATTGAAAGCTTCTCTACATATAAACAATATACCACGAACATAGTCCCCTCCATTTCCCCCCTCCCGAATCTTTCCTCCATTGAATCCCTTCTTCCCATAGCCTCTCCTCTATTCTGATGTCATCATCTTTTCCTCCTATTTTGTGTAGGTAGTGTCAGCCACTGTGAGGTCATGAATATCAAGGTCACTTTGTCTGGAAGATAGTATTGTAAGCATTCCTCCCCTTCCTTTGGCTCTTGCATTGTTTCTGTCACCTCTTCTGCAATGGTTCCTGAGCCTTAGAAGGAGGGAAAGAGGGAGGGAGAGAGAAAGAGAGGGGGGAGTATGGGCATACCAGGGCTTCCTGCTGCTGCAAATGAATGCCAGATGCATGTGCCGTGTTGAGTATCTGACTTTACATGGGAACTGGGGATTCAAACCTGGGCCATCAAGCTTTATACACAAGTGCCTTTAACCATTGAGCCATCTCTCCAGCCCCCAGGCTTTCTCTCTCTCTTTTTGAATAAACAACCCATTTGGGGCTGGGGAATGGCTCAACAGTTCAAGGCACTTGCTTGAAAAGTCTGACAGCACCTGGTAGCAAGCATCTGGTATTCTTTGACATTGATAAGAGACTGGTGTGTGTACACACACACATGCACACGCACATACGCACGTGCACATCTTGTGGAAACTCACCCACTCCTGTGAGACCACCTTACTCTCTTCACCTGAGGTGTCGTGACCCAGTCACCTCCCACTAGACCCCATCTCTTACAGATGCCACCAGCTTCATTTCAGTTCTGTCATGCACCAATGCTTCCTGCCTGTGAACTTCTGGGGACACAGACGAAGAAATAAACTGCACTACTGTGGGAGATATTTCATGATTTTCTTAGCATCCCTCTTTTTGTCTAACCCCTTGGTCTTGGTGACACTTTTGTCAATGGTGGTACCTGTTGAGCACACAGCTCTCCTTGTTATAGGGGATCATCAGGAAACGGTCTGTTGAACTTCATCCTGGAAATATTTTATTGTCCCAGGCTTTTAACTTGCCATAAGTAAGCATCTAAAGTGGCAAAGTCAGGGCATAAAACTGGGAGCTCCCGGGCTGGAGAGATGGCTCAGCGGTTAAGGCACTTGCCTCTAGTGCCTAAGGCCCCGGGTTCAATTCCCCAGGACCCACATAAGCCAGATCCACAAGGTGGTAGCCCTGGTTCTCTCTCTCTCTCTCTCTCTCTCTCTCTCTCTCTCTCTCTCTCTCTCTCTCTCTCTCTCTGTATCTCTGTATCTCTCTGCTTGAAAATGGATAAATAAAAAAAAAACTGGGAGCTCCCATTGTTTCTTGACTGTAACTGAACAGATGTCTTTTCAGAAAAAAAAAATACCATTGAGTTCCTCCCAGTTTCTGCTTAAAACATATCTGTGAAACATTGCTTTGCATTGACTTACCTGGAATATATTTGTGCAACAGACTCTGTCTTTCCTTAGTTTATATCTTTTTGGAAGAGGTACTCAGCTTTTAATTTTGTGTATAAATACAAATTCTTAGATAACTATACAGAGAGTGATCAAACGTGGGGACGGGAAGGCGGTAGAGAGTTCAATATGTACCAAACCCTAACCACCCATATAAAGCCAAGCAAAGCAAAATAAAACCATAGTGCTAACCAGTTTAGATCTTGCTTCTGTGGATTTTGGCGTTGTGCAAAATTAAGGGAAGCTTACTTAGCACTGTGAGAAAACATTAATGAGCCGCCCAGTTCTGTGACTAAAATTGCCATGGAAAGTGTGGCTTAATGTCTTTATCATCTGGGTATTGTTGACAGGTATGTGCGATGTCCGTTCAGTATCTGTTCTTGCATAATAACTGAGGTCCCTTATCTGTCTATATACATGGGTTTCATGAGGGTCCCTCCTAAAATCACACTATCTAATAGTGTGTCCCATATATCATGATATTCCATTATTTTTGTCATTCACTTCTGGGGTCTTGTCAGTCCATGTTTCTAAGGTGTCTTACCTGTTCGCTGTAGCTGCTTGAGTCTTCAAACCTCACTCTATGGACCCCATGAGTTATCCCTCTAGACTTTGGCTTCTTATATCAGTGGCTGCCAGGCCACAAGCTGATTCATTTTTAGTCGAACCAACGACAGGTGCTCAGTCTTCCAGGAAATAAATGTATAATTGTAAGAACTGAATTTGGTAGTTCAGTTATCCACTCCCATTTTTTTTTTTAATGGCAGCCAGCCTAAGGCATCCAGTTCCTTTGTGGTTTGACTTTTTCAGGTGAAGGATGTCTTCATCCCACTTCAGCAGATCAGAGAAGTAAAATCCCAAGCCTGCTAAAAAGAGCCTTGCAGGGTCTGATTCTCTTTGACTATTAATAATACTAATAGTAACATAATTTGTGGCATGATGAACTCTGCCCCTTCCTCCAAGTATCCTACATACATTATCCTATGCATATGCTTTAAAAATATTTTTTTAAGCCGGGCTTGGTGGCGCACACCTTTAATCCCAGCACTCGGGAGACAGAGGTAGGAGGATCGCTGTGAGTTCAAGGCCACCCTGAGACTACATAGTGAATTCCAGGTCAGCCTGGGCTAGAGAAAGACCCTACCTTGAAACCCCCCCAAAATATATATATATATATATATATATATATATATATATATATATACTTTTTAAATTTATTGAGACTAAGAGAGGGAGGGAGACAGGCAGACAGAGACACACACAGAGAGAGAGAGAGAGTGAATGAATGAATGAATGAATGAATATGGGCTCACCAGGGACTCCTGCCATTACAAATGAACTCCAAATGTCTATACCATTTTGTGAATCTGGCTTTCTGTGGGAAATGGGTTATGAAACTCGGGCCATCAGGCTTTGCAAGCAAGTGCCTTGAGCCATCTTCCTTCCTCTCCAGGCAACACTCTTAACAACCTCCCGAGGTTTATGATTCCATAATCTTCCCTGTATCCTAATACCTACTTTGATTATGAAATCAATGTCTAAGGACTAAAAGTAAAATGTTGTATGCTCCAATTCTGAATTGCCACTTGCTGGCATATTCCTTTATTTCTGTTTCTACTCAATTCCTTTGTCTATAAAATGGAAATATTGATTTCTGATTGATGTGTTGTGAATTGTGCAGGAGATAATGTGTACAAAACCGCCGTGGAGAGGTCCTTGAAGCGCTTCATAGAAATTGACACAATGATAATAGATTCCTGTCTGGTATTTGTTTTACACACATATAGAACTGCTGTGTACGCGTGATTACATAGCGGTGTTATAAAGACAAATAATACCATTGAAAATAATGGTAGTTTGATAACGATGATTAGTAATGACTAGGCATGAGATGCCAGTCTGAGGAAATACTTTGAGTCGTTACTCTGACATTTCACTCTGAACACAGTGAAAGAGACACGTTGCCTTACTTGGTCCCCTTGGGATGCCTCTTCCCACCCTGTCTGCATTTTGGTGGAGGGTGCTTCTCTTCTGTGATCGCCTTGGCTGTGTGACAAAGTCGTAAGTAGCTGTTATTGGTGCTGCAACCCAGTAATTCAGGAGGAGGTAACCAAATTCAGATCTCCTCAGGGAGCATCTCCATGCCTCTCGCACTGCTTTAAAGAGGAGTTGAAGTAATCATCGCTACATGTTGAATGATGAAATAGTTTTTTAATGGAAGCAGCCGTTTGGCTGGGAGAGAGACAAGTAACAGTGTTCCAGACCCAGATGCCTGTAGTTGGTGGAGAAATCCTTTGGATATCAAAGGTCTCTGTGGGATTCCCCCCACACACACACACACACACCAGGGCATTCCGTATTTCCTAGCAGTGGATTCCTTTCCATTGACAGTCATGAAAAGGTGATCCTTTGTGGATCTGTTCTAGGGATGCACTTCTGGAAGGTTCCTTAGTAGCGTCTGCTGGGTCACAGGCAAGCAACGGTAAGAAGTGAACATGGAGAATTTTGAGAGCTGTGAAATATGAATGATTATTATATATTCTATTGCTCCTGGTGTGGATGCAGGTGGAAGGTAGGGGTGGGAGATATGGTGCCCTTCTGCCTTGGGGTGGTTTTGACTTGGGCTGCCTCCTATCTCATGAGACCTTGCCCTTCCCTCCTTCCCTCTGGATACTCTCTCTTTGCCTTTTTTCCCCATTGCCAAACTGTACAGTCATTACAGTGCTCCATCTACAGTGACAAGCATAGCTTTTAGAGAAATGAATTATCAGAGGATCTCTAGACGTGCATAGATCACAGACGCATGCAGGTACACGCATAAGCCCCCTAAAAGGCTGCTATTCTCAGTCACAGAGCTACTGAGTAAAAATAAGACATACTACTTAAGAATCGATTTGATTAAAATAAAAAAAATTTTAAATTCTCTCAGACATGTAAAATCAGGCCAGTTACCCAGCAAAGAACTGTGCCTTCCATTACATCCTTGTTGTAAAAGCTTCATTTCAAAATGCTTGGGTCATAAAGCAAAGTGGGAGTCGTTTACCATCAGTGGTTGTTAGCAGCCTGTCTTGGTGTCAGAGGGGACCCTGTTACACCGCGAAGCTGTCATTTATGGAGGATGTATGTCCCCTGTGTGGCCTGAATTGAGGCAAAGGAACGATGTCTAGAAGGAGATTTGTGTGACTTGGTAGGGATGTGACCCAGCTGGGGACTTTCAGAGCTCTTTAGGATACAAATGACAACTGTTGCTATTGCATCAGTGTTGAAGATCGTCTGTCACCCTAGGTTCTCCTGCTGTATAATTCAGCTTCTGTAGTTCCCATCCCAGCAAATATTCCTTGTAGCCAAGTCTACAATTCTGGGAAGGACATAGCTGTGTGCTGGTGGCCTTGGTGCAATCTGTCTAAATATGGCAGGGGAATTAGGGTTAAAGTTGAAGTAGGTCCAAGGAAGGAAAGAGCCCGTCAGTGGTTTGAGAACATATGATGGTAGACACTCAGTTTGTGGTCAGGAGACAATGTCCAGAAGAAAGCAGGAGAAAGCTGAGGTGATTGATGAGGAAGAAATAGGAGGATCCCTGGGGTGTGCTGGCTACATGTCTGACTGAATTAGTGGGTTCTATGTTTGATGAGGGACCGTGTCTCAAAAAATAACATGGAAATGAATACATTATGCCCACCAAGGTACCCTGATAAACTCATGTTCATTCCTGTATGCTAATGCTACTCTTGCTTTTGGTGAGAAAAGCTTATCGTTTAATATGTTAGTGACCATCAAGGAGACTCAAAACTCACCAAAGTGCTAAGAAGAAGTAACAGCGGGATGTTCAGTACTGAGACATCCCTGTCACACCTTCCAAGGCTCAGGGATCATTGTGGAAGAGGTGGCAGAAACAACGCAAGAGCCAAAGGAAGGGAGGAGTGCTCACAATACTGTCTTCCAGACACAAAGTGGCCTTGACATTCATGACCTCACAGTGGCTTTTGCTACCTACACAAGACCTGTGTCATAGGAGGGAAAATGATGACATCGAAACAGAAGAGAGAGACTAGTCACAAAGGATCCAGAGGAGGGGGACATGGAAGGGGACAAAGAGAGAGTGTTGGGAGTGGACTGTGATCATGGTATAGTATCAATATGTATGGAAGTTGTCAGTGAAAAATAGCCAAAAAAGATTATACTTAATAAAGACAAAAAGAGAAATAAGGTGAAAACCATTGACCAAGACAGCTGACATCCACCTCTGGTCTCCACACATATTCACATGCACAAACACACACACATACACACAAATGAAAAAGTAACGGGGTAGAGACATGGCACTTCCTGTGCAGGCATTAGGGGCTGGGTGGGTTCGAGAGACTGCTTGAGTTTGATCCTCAGGTCTCACATAAACAGCTGGGCATGGCCATTGTCATAGTCAGCCACACGTCACTGGGATGAATCTCCAAACCAGGTACAATTTGGGGGAGGAAGGTATTTATTATTGAACTAACAGATCCAGGGGAAGTTAAGGAAAAAAGGCTGGCCCCATTTCACAGATCCAAGTAGAGAGAGAGAACCCACTACCAGCACCTCAAGCAAGCAAGCTCACTCCAAAACTAGCAAACTAGAGGAACTCCAGGCTTGAGCTCAGACTGCCTTTTGCATATGTAAAGCTAGAATTCCAGACCCACCCCAGAAACACCTTAGGGCTGAACCCTAGGATCTGGCCAAGGTGACACACCTCCTCCAGCCAGAACTGGCTGGAGACAATTTACAGTTATAATAAACTTTTGAATCTATTGGGGGACATTATTCAAACTACCACAGTCATGCATGTCTGGAACCCCAGTTCTGTAGGAACGAGAGACCGGAGGATCACCAGAGCTTGTGAGAAAGCAGCAAGCTCCAGAGTCAGTAAGAAGCTGTGATTCAAATAAGAATAGGCAGAGTGATGGAGCAGGACCCCCGAGGTTCTGGTCCACTCACCCAGGCAAGCACACCGTGCCTCAGAGGAGCATGTACACGTGCATACACTGCAACACACACAGAAGCCACACAAGAAAGAAAGAAATGCAATTCCAGGCTGAGCCTATGGAATCTCAGCTCCAAGGCATAGTTGTGGCCTCAAAAGAGAAGTGAGGCATCCGGACTTGATCTTAAACTCTGACCAAGCTGGACCTCACAGAACCTTGAGACCCACAACTCTGGAATTTCTTCACGGGGTAGGGGGCACCGAAATAGGGGGCGCATTTTCAATGATTTTGAGCAAGAGGACCCTCTGCAGAGAGCAAGAGGGGTTGGCCTGACATGGCTTTGTCATAACGCAAAGAGATGGTATTGTTTGGGACCTTGGGAAAAAGATGATCTCTTTCTATGACTGAGACTGTAAGAATTTGATGTTCTTATGTAGCAGGAAGTGAATTAGTTTCAGGCTCTGCGAGCTTGTGTTTGAAGCATCTTGGTGAATAGCCCTTGTGCAGTGGGAGAACCAGTAGATGGCCTTCATAAATGATGCTCGCCCTCGGCTCTGCGCAAACATCCTTATTGTCGTTTTGATCTTTGCCATTTTTCCAAGCTCACTTTTTGCTGCTTCCTCCATTTGATGTTTTCTCCTGCTGTATTTATTTCTCTGCTTGTGTGTATGGTGTGCGTAGATTGAACTGAGCCTTCTGTCTTCTGGTTGCGTTTTAATTTTTGGAGAGCGAAGAGAATAGGAGAGCCATAATGCATCCACGTGTGTTTGCCAAGTGAAGTCTCTACACATGCAACTGACTGCTTCCGTTGTAAAGGTTAATTTTGCAACCACATAATAAAACCTGTCAACCTATAGATTGAACTTGGGGTGGGGGAAGGGAACATGAGTGTATCTCTACATATAATCTTTAGGTGTCTCATATAAAAATTACGGTCCTGCTGGGCGTGGTGGCGCACGCCTTTCATCCCAGCACTCGGGAGGCAGAGGTAGGAGGATTGCCGTGAGTTCAAGGCCACCCTGAGACTACATAGTGAATTCCAGGTCAGCCTGGGCTAGAGCGAGACCCTACCTTGAAAAACAAAACAAAAAAAAATTATAGTCCTCATTCATAGCATCCTATTATGTCTCCACCCCCTGTATTTTAGGACATGTTGATAGCCAAACTGAAGCCTGATTATAATTATCTGAACAAATTAGGTGGACACTCTTGGTGACCTTTGATGCCAGTTACATTTTATCCTGTTACAAATTGCAGTCTCTGAAACCCTCTGTGTCTGTTTCATTTCTAGCCTCACCTAAGGGTTTTCATATATACAGCTAAACAAGAGCAAGAAAGCCGACCATCTTAAAAGGGAAATGATGGGAGAAGATGACATTATTCGAAGGCCACTCTCACCAGCACAAAGAAGCCCTCAGCTAGACGTTTCTCGTATCGCTCATTTAAGCAAAGGGAAAACTTCAAGTCTCCCTGTGGTGATTGTCTCCTTGCGCTTAGTACGAGAAAGGAGACAATGGGTCCTGAAGTCTGATGATGAAATGGGCTATCATAGGTCTGTCTTTCCTGCCCACATCATCTTCCAGCCAAGGAGCAACATTGTCACTATGGTCCGTGTATACAGCATCCAGCAAAAACAAGGTAGAACTAAGTCCCACACCAGTATCTCATTGGTATTTGTTCTCTAGACTCCTGGTTTTATGTATATATGGGGAGAAAGATGTCAGCAGAACCAATAAAGGTAGAACCAGAAACAATAGTGAATATAGGGGCTGGAGAGATGGCTCAGTGGTTAAGGCATTTGCCTGCTAAGTCTGACAACCTGGGTTTGATTCCCCAGTGCCCAGGTAAAGCCAGATGCACAAGGTGGCACATGCGTCTAGAGTTGATTTGCACATGCGTCTAGAGTTGATTTGATTGGCAGGAGGCCCTAGTGCTCCAGTTTTCTGTCTATCTCTCTTCTCTCTATCTCTCTCTGCTTGCAAATAATAAATACATAAATAATAATAAAAGATGAGCTGGAAGATGGGGTGAGGGAAGGACACATGCGACATCTAAACACAAGGAAAGAAGGTTCTGGGGGGAGGAAGGAGAGGAGAGAGCCTAGAAGGATTGGGGATAAAAGTGAGAGGGTTGGGAATCAACACTTGAAAATGCCAGAGTGGGGCTGGAGAGACACAAAACCTAATATCTTGGGTTCCAATCCTCAGTACTCACGTAAAGCCAGATGCACAAAGTGCCAATGCTTCTGGAGTTTGTTTGCACTGGTAAGATGCTCTGGTGTGCCATTCTTTCTCTCTCTCTCTCTCTCTCTCTCTCTCTCTCTCTCTCTCTTGCAAACAAATAAATAAAAATAATTTTGTAAAAAGAAAATGCCAGAGTGAATGATATTCAAATTGCTGTGTTTCAACTAGAAAAAAAAATTAAAAGTAAATAAGACTCTTAACTTAATTGCATGAAATGCTCACCTAACACGAGTGAGTAGTGGTGCATTTTGACACACTCATGTTACTGGTAGATGAGTGTGAGGTGAGGACAGAAGAGAATGCTTTTCCTCCAAATTAGAGAACACCAGAGTCTGTAAGGATTTGTCAGGAAACATGCTTCTCTGATATCAAACAAATTTTGCTGGGTCTCTTGTTTTACTTGTATCTAACATGCTCCAAAAACAGAGCTTCCAGAACCCCAGCAGTCCAGTGAGTTGATAAATTTATGGTACCTTGTGTATTGCATAATGATAAATTAGTATTAAATGTTATATTAATGACCAGAAAGTAACTTAAAAACTGGAGGGTTTTTTTCCCCCTAAAGGATCTCTTCTATGGAATTTCCATTATTCAACTGAAGATTTTTTTACTTGGAGACTTGGGTTAAATTAGATTATGCATTTTTAATACAGACAAATGGTGTTGATTCTACTCGCGAGTCTTTTTCAGGTCTCTGTTAGAAGGTACACAAAGTTTATTATTTATACTTTAGAAATGTTTTAGTGAAATGAGAACCATAGCCAAATGTCACAAAGCACATTTTCAGAGACGTACAATTGGGAGTCTCAAAGTATACTGTTTTGTTCTTTCATTTTTTGCATGTGTAATAGTGTGAATGCATGTGTTTGTGGGCACATGCATGTGTCTGCGGGTCAGAGATTGACGTCGGCAGCTTCTTTGAGGCAGGATTGGAACCCAAGCTCACTAGTTCCATTAATCTAGCCAGCCAGAATGCTCTGGGTTCCCCTGCTTTGCCTGCCATGCTGTGGACTTACAGCAGGTCCAACACACCCACTTGGCATCAACATGGGTACTCAGAATCCAAGCTCCTGTCTTCGCTTGTAAGCAACAAGTGCTTCACCCACCACAAGCCATGTCCCCAGCCCCTAGTGAGGTATTTTTTTTAAAAGAATATTTTATTTTTTCATTTTCAAGCAGAGAGAGAGAGAGAGAGAGAGAGAGAGAGAGAGAGAGAGCAAGCGAGCACACCAGGGCCACCACCTTGTGGGTCTGGCCTATGTGGGACCTGGGGAATTGAACCCGGGGCCTTAAGCACTGGAGGCAAGTGCCTTAACCGCTGAGCCATCCCTCCAGCCCTAGTGAGGTATTTTTTAAGGGCATAGTATAGTGCTACAAAGTCCTTTTGAGCATTAAGTGAAAAGAATCCACCATCACGCTTGGCCAGGTTTGGGTGTTTGGTGCCCAAGATCCTGATAACAGGTTATCTTTAGAATATAATGATTTTGAGAAATCACATCACTAACTGATAAAAGAACATGAAAAATATTTCAGTGTCGGTTTACTTTTCTATATGTCTTTAAAATATATCTAGCAATTTTGCCTCTATTATTTTATTTCATCTTTAATATAAGTTGGCAAGTAGACATCATAAACTTCATTCTACCCTCTACTCTGGCCTTAGCATATTTGATGGACATATTTCTTAATAAACCTAGAGGGGGAAGATCAGAGGTTAAGACAAGTCCCATCTTACAAAGCTGAATCTAGCATCCAGAACTTTCTTACACTGTGTTCTTTACTGCTTTCTGGGAAACCTGGGTTTTCTTTCATTTTCTTTTAAAATATTGTATCTATTTATTTACAATTAGAGAGGGAAGGAGGGAAAGAAGGAGGGAGGAAAGGAGGGCGGGAGGGAGGAAGAGAGGGAAAAAGAATATGGGCATGCCAGGGCCTCTAGCCACTGAGAACAAACTCCAGATGCATGAGCTTTTCTGTGCATCTGGCTTTACATGGGTCCTGAGGAATTGAACCTTGCCTGGCAGGCTTTGCAGGCAAGCACCTTAACCTCTAGGTCCTGAATATTGGTATTTTTTCCCTCCCTCTTAACTCCTCTCCTTCCTTCCTTCCTTTCTGGGAGAGAAAGAGAGAGCATACACCAGGGCCTCCTGCCACTGCAAATGAACTCCAGATGCATGTGCCGCTTTGTCTAGCTGGCTTTATACGTGGACACTGGGAAATCAAACCTGGGCCTTCAGGCTTTGCAAGCAAGTACCTTTAACCACTGAGCCATCTCTGCAGCCCAAACCCTGGGTTTTCTGTGACTATTATCCTCAATTTCCTGAGTTGACAGGTCAAGTGCATTTTCTAGAACATGTGCTAAGTGTTTTTACCTTTATTCTGTGGTTCCAAACCTTCCATGCTTGTAGATGGTAGGCCTGATCTGAGTCTGTTTTCTGGCTCTAGGGATAGGAGTGTGACATGTAGGATGTCTTAGAAGTGGCAGTGTTTGTGCCAGTGTCATTCGCCATGGAGAATCAGTGATAATGAGTTTTATCTAGACTCCTTTTCTCATTTGCTTGTAAAATTCCTATGTTGAAGATTTCTCATCAGTGGAGCTGGAATTGGGCTTCTTTTCTGGGCTCAGAGTCTGCACAGTGGATTTGCCTGAAGTTCCTGGAAATTCAGAGTAAATCGCCAGGATCTAAAGTTGGATTTGTTCAAGATTCTCCACACCATATATGTCTGCTCACACATTAAATTGCAGTTCAAGCAAACGCTCAATGCAGAGTTCTTTTAGTCCCCTTTTATCCATCACCAACCAGTATTATTCTTGCAAAAGGACACTTGGGTCTACAAATGAATTTTAGGAAAACGATTTAAGGCACACCCAGAGTGTTGTGGTGCAAGCCTCTAAATCTGGTACTGGAGAAACACAGGAGGATGGTTGCGAGCTTGGGGAAAGTTGGGAATAAAGAAGACCTTGGCTGAAAAGAAAAGAAAAAAAGGAAAAGAATAAGAGAAAGTGAAGAAGGGAGGAAGGGATAGAGACAGGGAGGAAGGAAGGAAGAAAACATTGATTTCAAGATTAGTGACATTTGGGCACAAAATCATTTATTCCACTCGTGATTTTGTGATAATTAGTGGAAAGGATTCTAAATGCCCAACATTTTGGAAGTGATTTAGTAAGTTAGACCAGCCCTAAATTTGGAATACTATGTAGCCATTAAAAATTATGCTTTGTAGAGACCAGAATAAGGAAATACTTGCTGATAGGGTTGAGGGCTTGCTTAAGGGGAGGTTTTTGAAGCTACCTCTGAAGCATTTGATGGTGAAGCTGAGCCCTGGGCCCACAGTTCTTTGGACTTACTCTTCCTTTTATTTATGTTGAAAAATCATCACACGAAAAAATAATGCAGCCATGTAACCGCCATCACATCAGCTTCGTTATGTCATGAGTGCCACAAATTTAGTCCAAAAGGGTCATCTTCAGGAAAGTTATATAGAACATTAGTCCACCCATTGTCAAAACAAAACATTGCAGTGTGAAAAATTCCCACATCCCATCATATCATCTGTCCACAGGAAAACGTGTTTCCTCAACTTAACTAATTTTACAGTCACAGCAAATCTGTTTTGATGTGTTTAATTATGAGCTTTAAACTTGAGCGCCCTTGTGAAATCCTTACTATCTTGCCCTTGGCTTTTGTTCAGTTGTCTGTAATGTTTCACTTGTCACAGTTACTATTTCCTCTGTTAGGAAAATCAAGTCCTTGCCCTTTGTCAAGGCAAGGGTCCATGGAGACCTTAAAGGCTTTCAGATGAGTAAAACCAGTTGAAAGAGAGAATAGACGAGTGGTCAGGTTAGGCCCTGGTTGTGCTGAGGGGGAGATGCACAGGACATGTGTGCTCCTTGCTCGTTCATCCCATGAAGAGCCCCAAATAATCATCTCAATGAAGATCACCTCAGTCTGTATCCAATTGATAATATATAGAAAAGGCCAATAAACCAGGCAGTTCAGTAGCAACTAGTTCTTCTGGGAATCCTCCTGCCTGGGAGTTTCTCGCTTTTTCCTAATAAAGCTACTTTTGCTTGCTCTCCCTTGTGGTCCTTAATTCTTCTCAGTTGTGCAACGGTAGTCTGGCCCAGGGCTGCCTTCCACCACTAAGATTTCGTCCACGAGAGACAAGAAAGGCCCTATCCTTCTCACACACCCTCCGTCACTGGTGTCACTGGACAATTTCCTCATCAGAGGTGGCATTAGGTTCCCGTTTCCTGGGAATACAATCCAGATGTTGTAGTCAGCCCCAACCCACCCCTGTAGGCTGCTTTCTTGTACCCAAAGCCATTTCCCAACAATCCACCACATAGTCCAAGAGAATGAACCGTTTTCCAACACGTCATCATAATTCTAACAATATTCCAAAATGACTGGGCCACTTTAGCTCTCGTGCCATGTGACATCCACAAATACACAGTGGACATTATTTTTTTTCAAAACAATCTTCTGAAATGATAGACCACACTGATACATCTTGCCTCTCTTCAAGGTGTCATTGTGTACAGACACGTTTCCAAATTTTCCTAGACTCTTTTTTTGGTCTATTTGCTATGTTTTTGCTCCTAATCTGAAGCTCTATAGTGTGGTGATCTCACACACTTTTGCAGCAGGGCAGAAGCTCATCCTTCATTCTCCAATGGAAGCTTCCAGAGGCTGTTATTGTCTCACTCTGTTTGCATCTCCAGTAGCTGATCCAGTGCCTAATTCAGCACACAGTTAAAACAACTGTGACCATGTTTTAAAATATATTTTTATTAATTTATTTGCAAGTAGAGAGAGAGGAAAAGAGGAGAAAGAGAGGGTATGGACATACCAGGGCATCTTGGCACTTCTAATGAACTCCAGACTCCTGTGCCACCTTGTGTCATCAGGCTTTGCCAGCAAATGCATTTGACCACTTAGCCATCTCTCCAGCTCTGTGACCACATTTAAACACCATTCTTTAAAAAAATGAATAGAATGATAAAATGCTTTCTTTTTGTTTTTCTCCTTGAGTACTGGGGGTCAAACATATTTTTAATCCATGAGACAAGTGCCTCAACCATCAAGCTATGTTCCCAGCCCAGTAGCCCTGCTGGCCTGGCATTTCTATGGGGCACATTGCTAGGAAATACCTTGTTTTTCCGAAGAATAAATTAGCATGGCTTTCCAAAGGCGCTCCTGGGGAGACCCTGGAAGATGGGTGTCATACACATTATTTTTCTGGTATATGTGACCTCATATTACTCATATTACTTGACATGACCAGTCATTTCTCTGGCCCTCATACCAGTGTTTCAGTGGCAAACAGTGTCATTTACTGAGTTCTGAGAAGCCCTGATCTTCTGAGATGTACTAACTTCTTTCATGACAATTTTTAAAAAATATTTATTATTTGAGAGAGAGTGAAAGGGAGAGAAAGAAGCAGAGAGAGAGAGTGAGAGAGAGACAGAGAGAGAGTGGGCACACCAGGGTTTCTAGCCACTGCAAACAAACTCCAGATGCAAGCACCACCTTGTGCATGGGTACTGAGGAATCAAACTCAGGTCCTTCTGCTTTGCAGGCAAATGCCTTAACCTCTAAGCCATCTCTCCAGCCCTCATGACAATTTTTAAACATGTACAATATATACTTTGATCATAAAACCCCCTTTACTTTTGTCTTCCACCCCCATGTCCCTTCCACTGAACCGCTTGTTTCTGCTGTTGATGACTTTTCTCCCCCAGCAGCTCTTTCCAGCACTGTGACAGCTAGTCAGCAGGGTGCTGGCTTCCATCTCGGTGTCCTGTGATGTGACCACAGCCTGTGATGTCTTCAGCAATAGGGCCTTTTCTTGTCGTTCAGTTCTGGTGGGGTATCAAGTGCCTTGGCAATACCTGCGTTGTTTGGGGAGTCTCATGGGTGTCCCTGACCAACACGGGATTAACCTCTACCTCTTGTTGTTGATTTTGTCTTTTGAGGTAGAGTTTTGCTGGAGCCCATTCTGACCTGGAGTTCACTATGTAGTCTAAGGGTGGCCTCAAACTCATGGCAACCCACCTACCTCTGCCTCCCAAGTGCTGGGATTAAAGGTGTGCACTACTACACACAGCTCCACCTTGCTTTTGAGACACGGTTTCTTACTAAACCAGAGCTGACTCATACAGCTAGACTCACCTGCCAGCAAGCCCAGGCTCTCCTTCTGTCTCTTTGCCTTCTCAGTGCTGAGATTACAGACACACACCACCATACCCAACCTTTACACGGGTTGTAGGGATTGTCCGAACTGAGGGCCACATGCTTGCATTGCAAGTACTTTACTGACTGAGCCACTCCCCCAGCCTTACTCCTGATTTGGGTCTTATAAAATCACTTGTTAAAACAGACATTTTCCCATAAATCTTATCCCCCAGCAGACTTCCTTTTTTTTAATTCTCAGTTATTGAACATTCAACCTCAAGGCTATGATCATTCTGTAGCGTGCTGGGACTCTTCCTTAACATGAGGAAACCCATCTCTTTCATGGCTCTGGGTCCATTAAATCAAACTATTAATGAAATGCTGGAGCACTCAACCTTTTCAAACTTGCCATCAGCTATAGTGCTCAGCAGAATTCTGTCTTCCCGTTCCATGAGGCAAAGCAGAGTTCTAAAAGAATTAGTAAAAATAAGATCAAAATGGGATTAGTCTAACTTGAGCACTTGAAATTCCAGTTCCACATTCTCTCTCTCTCCTCTCCTCCCCTCCCCTCCCCTCCTCTCCTTTCCTCTCCCCTCCTCTCCTCTCCTCTCCTCTCCTCCCCTTCCCTCTCCCCTCTCCCCTCTCCTCCCCTCCCCTGTTCTTTCCCTCCCTCCTCCTTTCTCTTTCCAAGCAGAGAGAGAGGGAGAGAGAGAGAGAGAGTGTGTTAATGGGTGACCTCTTGCCACTGCAAATGACCTCCAGACCCATGCACCACTTTGTGCATCTGGCTTTACTGGGCAATCAAACCCAGCCTTTCAGGCTTTGCAAGCGAGCACCTATAATCACCGAGCCATCTCTCCAGCCCCTTTCCCTTTGTTTTGAGATGAGATCTCACATTTAGCCTCACACTCAGTGTCATCTTCCTGCTGGGTCATTATGCCCGGCTTCTGTCTTGTCCTCCTTTCCCCTCCCTCACACTCCATCTCCCCTTCCCTCTTTTATTTATCCAGCTTTTTTACTTTCCTCCAGTTTTAGGAAGGCCTGGACGGGCCAGCCCTAGAATGGAATACACAGTGATGACCTTCTAGAGTGTTCCGTCTCCTTGGTTCCTCTTCTTTTCATCCTCATGCCATTCTGTGACAGATGTGGAATGAAGTACCAGGCTCAGGCCAGGTGGCAGAGTACCTTTGTCTGCTTTTGGATGGCACCTGTTGCTAGGAGACCCCAAACCACACCGAGGTGGCATCCAGAGCAGCCTGGAAACCTCTCCCCTCGGGAGCTGAACTGTGTCTCCATTGCATGTGGCATGTGCCTATCATGGTACAGGCAGACTCCATGTCTTCAGCAAGCTTGCATGCAAGCAGCCTGGTGTAGATGCGTGTGTATTCCTGCACATTCATTTGTGTGAGTGCAGGCATGTGTGTAGAGGTCATTGGACAACTTGCAGGTACCTGCCCTTGCCTCCCACCTCATTTGAGGCAGGGTCTCTGCTTCCCATGATTGTTCATTACTCATCAGTAGCATGCTCCCCAGTCCTGCTGGTCCATGAGCTTTGGAGAAATTCTCCTGTCTCCACCTCTCACCTTACCATCAGTGTGCTGGGATTCAGAAGCCTTTCATGGTTTCCCACTTTTATGTGGTTTTGGAGATTCAAACTCAGGTACTCAAGCTGGAGCAGCAAGGACTTCATGCACTGAGCCATCTCCCCAGCCCTGCAGACCTGTATTTTTAATACATTATTTATAATTTGAATTGTGTTTTCTCTCCCTTGCTGTTCTCAACATCAGGTGAAGAATCCTGCTGCCATGAAATTCCACATCAAAATAGCACAGTCAGCATCAGGCCGTCTTCCTGGGGTTCTAACATTTTCAGCTCAGTTCTAGAATCTCAGGTTTATATTTTTGGTGTTTCATTAATTCCCCAATATCAGATGTAGGCTTTGCCAAAAGAGGAGGTTGTAATTTCTTCTCCTAGATTTACCTGTTACCAAGTTGAGTGTCTGTGGGACTATACTGAGAGGCACAGAAGGCATAGGGTTAAAGGAAAGTTGAGACTGGCCTGAACTCCCAATAATCTCTTCCTGAGACAGGCAGGAGTTCAGCTGACTCCTTTCCTCCCAACCTCCAGCCACAAGGTGGGTCCCAGCAAACCCTGATAAGTCCAGGCACTTCAAGGCCTGAGATTACTGGAGTTCACATAATTCAGCTAAAAGGTAATTCCAAGGCACAGGCGACAAGAATGTCCTTCCAGCTTATCTATGCAGCTGGTCCCTAACAATCCTTTCATGAGACATCCACAGGCCACCCTGCCCCCGCCAATCCCCTTGCCACTTATCCCCTGCCCCTCCTTTTCACTTTTGCATAAAAGCACCTTCTAACCTAATAAATGAGCTCTTCACTACAACTGTCTCCCGGGCGGCCATGCCCATTGGCTCACTGCTGTCCTAAGACTCTGTTCACCTAGCTCCATGGAAAAGAAGGGGGTCACTGCTCAGTGGCTCCCTAAGTAATCCACAGACCCGCAAGTGTCATTTTCTTGTCAGTTAGCCTGTCCACCAGGAAGTGATCAGCTGTCAAAGTTCTTTCCCCAGCTTCTTGAGGAGCTGACTTTTTGCACAAAGACCCTAAGACCTAAGGAATCCCAAGCTTTTCTACCTCAAGCCCAAAGCAAGCTATACTTATATTTTTCCATAATTAGCTATTCCCTTCAACCTGCCTCCTTAATATTCCTTGTTCCTATTCTTCTGTGTCTGTGTCTGTGTCTGTGTCTCTCTCTCCCTATTTATGTATGTTGTGTGAATCAAGTACTTAGTCCTTGAGAGAATTCCAAGATAGCTCAGCTGTTAAAGGCACTTGCTTCCCAAGCCTGTTGGCCCAGGTTCACTCCCCAAAACACCCTCGTAAGCCAGAAGCAAAAAGTGGTGCAGGCACCTGGTGTACATCATTTGCAGTGGCAAGAGGCCTTGGCATACCCAACACACACACAAACACAGACAAATACAGACAAATAAGTCTTTTGCAATTACATTAGCCAGCTTCCCCACTGTGGTGTTATACATGAAGTACCCCCTATAAAGGCTTGTGTGTTTTGAAAATACTTTTTGTCTCCAGCTGGTGGCAGTTTAGGAAAGATGTGGTGTCTTGTGGAACTTTCTGGAAGATGTGTATCACTGGCTGTAGGCTTTGGGATTGTAGTGCTCAACCCCACTCATAGCTAACTCATTCTTGCTGCTTCCTCTCAGCTGGTGTGATAAGATGTGACTCTATTTTTTCCATGCTTTCCCTGTCATGATGAAACTCCCTTAAAACCCTAAGTCAAAATAAACCCTTACCTTTCATTAGCTGCTTCTGCTTGGGTGTTTTATCTCTGCAATGAGAAGGAAATTGCTATACCTGCTTTAGTAAAACTCCAGAGATAATTAGCTTATGAAGAGAGGTTTCCTGGGGCTCACAGTTTTGACGCCTCTAGTTGTAATTGATTGGGGTTTGTTTTGGCAGCTTGTGGTGAGGTATTACATCATTACAGGAACATACTGCTAATGAAACCCCTCAATTTATGGCCTGGGAACACAAAGAAAGAAAAGGAGTATTCTTTCCCACAAAGCCCTGACTCCTCAAGGTGCAGTCACCTCCCAACAGTGCCACCCTGTGGATCATGCTCTTAACACTTTGGGTAGAGTGTGTTCTATCTAAGATTCCCTAATTATAACAGAGATCTTCCGCTTCCGGCTCAGTAAGACCAGTCATTATGGCTGCAAGGCTCTGCCCATGGTAGCAGAGGTAGGACTTGACCTGGTTTGGGTCCTAAAGCTGTGTTTCTTAGACATCTCCCTCAAGTTCTCAGGTTTACTGTTCTATGCCAGAAAACAGGTGCCATCCTGCTCCTGCTTGGCGGGAAAGGATTTCCACTAAAACCCAAAATGCACATTGTGGCAATGCTTCTTGCCAACTTGCCAGGGAATTTTAAAATAAAAAATGACCAAAGACAGTGTAACTTTTCTGTATTACACAACTCTTGGACGCCAGTGCCATATTGTGGTGAATGACAGTGTGCAGTGTTGTTCCCCTGCTATCGGGGATTCTCCGTGGTTTGTGATCTTCTGTGAAATGTGACTGCGACACCCTCCAGCTTTAGGAATCCCAGAACAAAACTCTTTATAGAGAAGATTCAGTCACAGTTCTACCTGTGAGTGAGAAGTACCACCTGTGGCCTTCAGACCGCTGTCTTGGAATTATCTGGGTTTTGCTTAGGCGTTCACCCAGTCATTCATTTAGAAAATTATGGATGCATCTTCAGCTTCTACCAGGCTATGTCCACAGCGATTTTGGTGCCCAGCAGAGAAAGGCAGCACAGTCCTGTGCACACTGGACCAGCAACCATGCACAATAGTAGTTAAGCTACTGCTTTGCTGAGGAAAAGAATCCATTTAAACATTTCATTGAGAAAAGGGTCTTTGCGTACACTACCAGCAGGGTGGGAAGCTGGAACTGTATCTCCATGGGGTCATGTGTTACCATCCACCAAAAACACCATGGAGGCTGGGCAGGTGGCTCGGCGGTTAAGGCTCTTACACAGCAATAAGCCTCAAGACCTGGGTTCGAGTTTCCAGTACCCACATAAAGCCAGATGCACCTGGAGTTTGTTTGCGGTGGCTCAAAGTCCTGGAGTGCTCATATGCCCTTCCCTTGAAAATAAATAAATAAAAACATCATGAGACGGGAGAGAAAAATCAGTTGGAAATGTTTGCTTTGCAAGTATGAAAACTGGATTTTGATCCTCAGAACTCATGTAAAAAAAAGCCGTGGGAATGGAAAGATGGCTCAGTGGTTAAAGATGCTTGCTTGAAAAGCACAATGACCTCTGTTCATCTCCCCAGAACCCATGTTAAAGCCAGACACACAAATGGGCATATGCTTCTGGAGTTTGTTTTCAGTGGCTGGAGGCCCTGATGTGCGTCTGCTCACTCTCTGCCTCTTCCTCTCTCTTTCGCTCTTTCTAATTAATTAATTAATTGAACATTTTTTTTACAAGCTGGGCATGGTGGAGGTGTTGGGTAGACAGAGACAAGCGAATCCCTGGGTCTCACCAGTCAACAATTTAGCATACTTGGTGAGTTCCAAGACAATGAGAGATCTTGATTAAAAAAAAAATGTTAGATAGTGAGCCGGACATGGTGGCACACGCCTTTAATCCCAGCACTCGGGAGGCAGAGGTAGGAGGATCACCATGAGTTCAAGGCCACCCTGAGACTACAGAGCCACCCTGAGACTACAGAGTGAATTCCAGGTCAGCCTGGACTAGAGCGAGACCCTACCTCGAAAAATCAAAAAAAAAAAAAACGTTAGATAGTGGCAAGGAATGTCATCCAAGGTAAATGACCCTGATGTTAATGATACTCAAGTTTCTCTTCATCCTTCCATACAGTTACAAGCATATACATGTGTACACACATGTGCGCACACACACACATACACACACGCATACATACAAAAAATTTTAGAATTTTGCAGATTTTAAGGACCTACCATAATTTCATTATTCGGAATTATTTGTATTGTGACAGCATTATTGCAGAGATGAAAAAAAAAAAAGACTAAACCTGTATTATTAACCAAAGTAACAAGGCTGTTTACTCATGGATAATAAGATAAAATTTTTATTTTTACTTTCTTATTTTTTTGCCTATCATTTTCTAATTTCCTGCAGCTAATGTGTCTTAGTTATATAATAGAGAAATCATGATTATTTAAGCAGTGTAGTTTAAGAGAAGAAATCTCAATTAAAGAAGCAAGGTCATTTTGGAATTGTGAATGGATGCATCTTTTATTAATGGACCTGGGAACTTCACTGCTATAACATGATCTTGGGGGTTGAAACAATTGTCCATAGATATTTATGACTGGAGCGCCACTAAGACAATATGTTTTAGTCACTGTCAAGGGGGAACTTCACTGTATTTCCAGGGCATCTGTCTCAGTAGTCATGGCCAAATAGCTACATTAATGTTCTGGTGTGTAATTTGGGCTAATTATTGTCATAATTCTATTAGGCTTTGACATAATTTCTAGCATATAAAACTCATGAAAATTTGAGATTGCTGTTCACTGTGTTGCTATAATTGAACTTCTAATACAGACAACTAAAATCAACAACTATAAAAGCACATTTTCAATAGAAGAATGATTTCCTAATACAGACTTAGCATCGAAAGCCTCATTTTAATTTTAATTTTTATTGCCCTTCAGATATACATTTGTTTCCTTTATTGAAAATATTTATTTACTTGAGAGAGAGAGTCTGTGAGTAAGAGAGAAAGAGGCTGAGAGAGAATAGGCATGCAAGGGCCTCCAGCCACTGCAAATGAACTCCAGACGCATGTGCCACTTTGTGTATCTGGCTTTATGTGGGTACTGGAGAATCGAACCCTGGCCCTTAGGCTTTCCGGGCAAACGCCTTAACCGCTGAGCTATCCCTCAAGCCTCTGCATTCATTTTCTAGCATTGAGCTTTTACTTAACACTAGAAAATGGGCGAGGAACTAGTTCTTGGTGGTGTTTCTGGGACACAGAGGGTAGATGGAGACTCAGTTTGATTGTCATTTGACTTTTCCAGTGAAATCCATGTTCTTTAAGTCAACACATTCTCCAAGCCCTGGAGAGCGCTTGGGCCCTGGATGTGCAGCTGGGGAATCTAGAGTTAGTCAGTTGCCTGGTAACACATTTCCCAGTGTTCATGGATCACCTCGGGTCTCCTGTTCTCCTCATAAACAGTGTTTAGTAATGAATGTGAAATCTACGACATATGTTTTGATGTGAGATTTGGAGTAGGACCATTTTCTACAGGAATATCCATAAACTTGGGGATTCTTGTGCTTTCCTGTAGCCATGGTCAGGCACAAGGTTGCCAATCTATTTCATGGTCGCCCCACTAAATCTGATTCCATATCACGTATTTCTACCTTCATGTGTGAGTAAGACTGTGCCAGGCATCTCATATCCAAAATGATATCACCGGAGGAACATTCCCCACCTGTCCTCATGAACTAGTGCAGGTAGAAGCAAGAACTATGTGTACGAAGTATATAGGAACTATGAATGCTATTCATGATTAGGCCCGTGTCCATCCCCTGGACCACACATCTGGAGTAATCACGTACTCCGAAATCTGAACAAATCCAAAATGTGAAACACTTCCGGTCGCAACCATTTCAGATAAGGAATATTTGGCCTGTTTGATCTCTTGGACAAAACTTTATTCTCTACAGGCAAGCTGAAAAGGAGCCAATATGGACAGAATGTTTAC
Source organism: Zapus hudsonius (assembly GCA_004024765.1). Classification (NCBI taxonomy): domain Eukaryota; kingdom Metazoa; phylum Chordata; class Mammalia; order Rodentia; family Dipodidae; genus Zapus; species Zapus hudsonius. The sequence continues at coordinate 28,890 of PVHP010019763.1, forward strand.
ACATTTTATAGTCTTGTCATCATGGGGAGAGAGATGGACTCTGAGCAGGCTCGGGGAAGAGCGAGTTGTGGGTTTGTGCTGCTGGGATCCAGCGGCAGAGTTAGGTGACATGTTGTGGAATATCACAGAGGACACCACTCACTGAGCAGGGCAATCCTGAGACAGTCCTGGTTGAGATGGGGAAGTAGGGTGACAGAGGAGAGTCCCCATCAGGTGCTGCCTTGGACCTCACATGTACTGCTGGTCTGAGTCTTAAATTTGGTTTTCTTTCCTGCTTTCTTCTCTTCTTCATTCTTGTAGGAAATCAAGCCAAGGGCTTCTTGCTTGCTAGGCACGTGGTCTACCAATGAGTAACTGTCCCAACCTCACTGCACCCTTTGACCAATTTCCCTTACAACATCTCTTAGTAAAACTTCCTTCCGCCGCACGGAGCAGCAATAGTGTGCTTCCTTTCAGTGCTGATTCTTCATTGGAGCACTTATGTCACTAACAGCAGATATAGGTCACATCCCATTTTTGGACCTAAATATGTATCTTTTTTCCAAAAATGTTTTCTTTATGAGCAGAGAGAGATAATATATGGGGCATGGCAGGGCCTCTTGCCTCTGCAAAGGAACTCCAGATGCATGCACCACTTTGTGCATCTGGCTTTATGTGGGTGCTGGGGAATGGAATTCAACGAAGGTAGACTTTGCAAGCAAGTGCCTTTAACTGCTAAGCCATCTCCCCAGCCCATAGTTTCCGTAAGATGATTCTAATAATTTCTATTATTACAAGAATGTTATTATGTTATTGGAAGAAGTGGTTACTGACCTTTCCCCCCCCCCCAGGGGTAGGGTCTTGCTCAAGTCCAGACTGACCTGGATTCACTATGTACTCTCAGGGCGGCCTTGAACTCATAGCAATCCTCCTACCTCTGCCTCCTGAGTGCTGGGATTAAAGGCATACCCCCCACCACACACACACACACACACACACACACACACACACACACACACACACACGGCCTATCTTCTTCATACTGGGAATATCAATGTCAAGCTTCTCTTGTCACGAAGAGCTTGATTTCCTTCTTTGAGCCCGAATCTCTCTTACCCATAAATTAGAAGTGTTGAAAGTGTTTCGATTAAGTCAGAGCAAACAGGAATGTGTAAGTTAGTTGTAGAAATAGGTTATGTCTCACTTGCAAAGTTGGCAAGCCTGGGATGGAGTGTGTCTCAGTCAGAATTTGTTGGCGCACTCAGATTCTTAGATGCGTCATGGGAGCCAAGAGTCACTTTCACTGTGAAACATATTTGGATGCAGTAATCACAGAAATTAAGATTTGTGTATCCTTAAGTTTTCATAAAAGGGGAAGTTGCTCAGCTAATAAAGACACACTCATATGTTTTTGGCCTTAAAATAATATACATGAAATAATATTCTGATGGCTAGCATGATGGCATAGCTTTCTAGTACTCGGGAGATTTTAATGGCTCGGTGGTTAAGGCTCTTGTCTGCAAAGCCTAATGATCAGGGTTCAGTTCCCAAGTACCCAAAGCCAGATGCACAAAGTGGCAACATGCATCTGGAATTTGTTTGCAGTGGCTGGAAGGCCCTGGGGTACCCATTCTCTCTTTGCTTGCAAGTAAATAAAAACGAGACAAAAATGCTTCTAAGACCCACACAGTAACCTGGGAACTTCAAAAATGTTTATTTCTGCCATGAATACCAGTGTATAAAATAGACTAACAACTCACTGGAGATTTTTCCCATATATATAGAATTTTGAGTCAAATAATACATAGCATAGTGAAAATTTCTTGACTGATTTTTGTAGCAGAGAGAGTGCATAGAATAATTTTCTGGTGTGTGCTCACTGATATCCCTTTCAGAAATGGGCACACCAGCTAGATTCAGAGTTAAGGTAAAACAATAAAAATATATACCTACTTGGTCGTTCATTCATTCATTCTTGGCTTCTCATTCAGCACCTTCCAGTGGTTTCTTTAGTCTCCTGTTAACACAGGGAGCCGTAGAGAGTTTTAGTAACTGTCCGTGATGGACCAGTGAAAAGGTGCCCCTTTGCCCTCCAGCTTGTCAATAGAAAGTATGCCTGCTGGTTGTTTGTTGCTTCTCTTACAAATTCCTCATCTTTTGCCAGTTTTGTGACCTTGGTCAACATTTCTCCTTCAGCAGCTCATGCAGGGTTGGGCCTTGCCAGAAGAGGGCGCCAGGGAGACGGCTTCTTCTCCATGTCTGTGGAGCCTGATTGACTGTGGAAGCCATCAGACAAGGTGCAGGGCATTTAGCCCTTTGGACAATCGCTGCAGCCTCGCCGTCTAGCAGATTTCTTCCCCACAGAGTGGACTGCTTCTCTCATTCTTAGCCATTCATTTCCTCTGGAAAGGCTGGCGCTTTCTTGGAAATTTCCTTACACCACCATGAACCATAGAGATACAGTTTGGTCAGCAGTGTTCTGGCAAACTTCTTCACGACCTAGTGTACAATTCCTTCCTTCCTTCCTTCCTTCCTTCCTTCCTTCCTTCCTTCCTTCCTTCCTTCCTTCCTTCC
>PVHP010019764.1:0-31453 GCA_004024765.1 Zapus hudsonius
TGTGTGTGTGTGTGTGAGAGAGAGAGAGAGAGAGAGAGAGAGAGAGAGAGAGAGAGAGAGAGAATGACAATGATTGTTACAGGGCCTCTTGCCACTGCAAATCAATGAATCCCAGGTGCATGTGCCACTTTTTGTATCTGACTTTACATGAGTAATGGGGATTTGAACCCAGGCTATCAGGCTTTGCAAGCAAGTGCCTTAAATTGCTGAGCCATCTCTCCAACCTAGAACCTTGATTTTCTGATCTGCCCTTAACCACCACTGCATCCCATATGCAGATGAATTACAGTAAGTAGGTCTGGAAATATTAAAGGGAATGGATTTAAATTTGTTTGCAATACAACCAATCACTTTGTGAGGGGGGCACAACTTGAACAGAATTTTACTAGATGTGTTGAATTAATTTGTTTCTGAGAGCTGTTTCTAAATACAGATAACACAAAGTAACAGATTTTATAATGTGAGAAAGTATAAATTTAAGGTTTGTATAGTTTTCTAACTGGGTATCTACACTAAGCTGCAACAACTGTCTACCTCAAAACATTTCACCATTTTAGCATTCCCAAATAACAAGATACATAAATGATGGGAGAAAAGGCTAGAGAGGGCAGAAATGTCCACATTGTGGGTAGTATTACCCTTACTGCTATCTTTAAGCATCCAGGAGCCATTAAAGATCTTTAGTATTAATGATATAAAATATGATTTTTGTCCTTGAAAGACCAGCTTAGCTGCTACATGGAGGGGAAGACATGACACATCAAGGTTGCAGACAGAGATGTAGACCAGGAGTTTATGGTACTGTTACAGGATGATAAGACCTTCAATGAAGTCAGTGTCTAGAAGTTTTGCTAGATGTGGGAGTGAGGGCCCTGGCAAGGTCACAGAATACAAAAAATAAAAAGATGTCTCCAATGTAGTTCCAGATTCTTGTTAGTATCATAGAAAAAATTCAGAGTTTAGACAAACTAAGGAATTGGAAGTAAGAGGATATTATTGCAAAGCAAAATAAAATTGTATATGGGGCTTGTGCCTTGATTACTAATATCCCCAGGTTTTTGAATAGCTAATCTTATGGACAGAGATTTGATGGAGAGTAGGACTATCATGAATTAAGGTCAAGAAGAGGAGGGGAATTAGAGGAATGCTCTTTTTTTATTTTTTCCCGCAGGTTCTGGCGGCCAGCGCCCATGAGGAGAAGCGGGGGCCCCTCAGACCAGGCTCCCGAGGCAGCACCTGCACCGCTGCATGATGGCTGGTTCGTGGTCTGAGCAGGGAGGGAGTGAACTACCTCTGGGTGGCAGCATGCAGGTGGGCTGGAGTACCCACAGGAGTGTTGTGGAGAACACTCCCTGAAGAACCCTGCTTGTGGGCCCATCTAACCCTACCAACCGACAGTAGGCCGATAGCTGAGATTCTGGCAAGAGAGGAGCCACCACAGTCATACTGTGGAGGATCCAAATGGAACCCCGCAGAGAATGATGGGATGAAGAAGGGGCCCTCAGCCACAGCCATTAAATCAACACAGGATAGGCCACTGAGACAGAAACCAACAATTTTTGACACAAAGACCCCTAAGCTCACAACCTTAAAGCAGCCTTAATGATCATCCACCACGACGCAGGGAACTATGCGGAAGAGGGGGCGGAAAGATTGTGAGAGCCAAGGTGGGGGATATTATCCAGAGGCATGGCCAGGAGAACCTGGCTGAATACTAGGCTATCCATGGTCCCCTGTCACAAGGACTGATCCAGACGACCCATGGAGGAGGTTATCCAGTGGATTGGGGAGGGGAGGGCAGCGGGGAATTGGGGATAATAACTCATTGTTTGCCCACTAAATGTTGTAACTCATTATGGACAATAAAAAACACACAAAAAATAAAACAGCAATTAATATAGCAGAGAGAGAAGCTTGTGGTGGGCATGAAGCTTTTGCAGCACTTATAAGGTAATAAATGCCATTCCATGAGATTGGGCATCTCTGACAGGCACAGCGCAGATGATGTTGATGTCTCCTGTGACTCCTGGGTCTCCAATCCATCAGGGATAGGTGGACCATTTTCTCTGCTGGAGGGCTGAAATCTGACATTTCTGGCTAGAACCCAGGTTCTAGAACCTAGGTTGATCCTGTGGAAAAATACAAGCAAAGTCTCTTCCTGTCTTAAGGAGGGGGTCTGTCCCATTCTAGAGACCATCTAAGGGACCTCTCCACTACATTAGAATGGCAGGAGTTGCCTCAGGTGTTTTCCAATGGAGGGAGATGGGGTGAGATGAATTTTTATATATTTTAAATATGTTAAGGGTAGTTAATGCCATAATTAATTGTATATTTGGAGGATAAGTCTTACCTTTTTGTTTTATAAGTTGAGCTTAAATAGTTTGGTGAGTTCTTTTGACAATTCCTTGGCCTTGGGGATGATAGGGAATTCCTTTATGGTAAGTGATTTTCCACTGTAAGTAGAAGGCTTTAAATCTAGCACTGACAAAGGCAGGATCATTATCTGTCTTTATTTGTTGAGGGATTCTCATTATAGCAAATGTGGAAAGCATATGGTTAATAAGATTTGGCTTTTTTTTATGTTCTCTCCTGTCTGAGCAGTTGCCTAGATAAAGTGAGAGTAAGGGTCTACAGTTACAAAAACATATTTCTATCAACCAAATTCAGGAATATGAGTAACATCTATTTGCCAAAGGGCATTGGCTTTAAGTCCATGGGGGTTTGTGCCCATTGCATGGATTGCAGGTGTCTTAATTAGAGAAGCACAAGAGTTGCATGTTTTTATTATTCTTTGAAGCTCTTGTTTAGGGATGGAGGGGAATTGTGATTGTAATCCTTTGAGATTAACATGGGTATTAGTATGGAACTCTTTTGCTTTTTCTAGGGTTGTCATTAGGGCTGTGACCATAGGAGATTGTATTTCTCCCTGTGAAGCCATTAAATCAGCTAAGGTATTTCCCTCAGTTAAGGTTCCTGGCAGAGAGCTATGGGATCTGATGTGTTATATGTATAAGGGATCCCTCCTTTTTTGAATATTATTAGTAATTTTAATCATAAGAGGGGAAAGTGGATTTTCATCTAGGCAGACAAATGAGCGAGTAAGCCAGGGGAGCAGATTGACAGTATAAATGCTGTCAAAGAAAAGATTAAAAGGGCCATTTTCTTCCTGAAGGGCCTTATAAATAGCATATAGTTCCTTATACTGAGGGGATCTGTCAGCAGCTATTGAAAGTAAATTTCGGTGGCTTGGTCCCTGTCATTATATATAATTGCAGATTCTCCCTGTTTACCTCCATCTGTGAAGACGGATGGTGCATCTGGAATTGGCTGGGGGGGGGTGCCTACGGGGCTCTGTGGCCCAAGTGGCGCAGGTTCCTACTGTTTCAGCTTGGCTGAAGAAAGCGGTGGCACACTTTGTGACATAAGAGTCAGAGCAAGAGCACCGGCCCGTATAAATTTCTGTTTCATCTCTTCTATCACCCTTTTTAGGAATTCAATTTCTGCCATTAGGTTATCTTTAGGGCCTTTTTAATTAGAACTGGTATTCTTTTGTATTTTAGGGTCAAGTTCTATTTCAGAAGGACTTAAACATTGTTTTATCGCTGCTAGTATTGGAAGGAAGGGAGGGGAAGTGAAGATTCCTCATGGGTTTCCCTGTTATTAGCTAGGCATTCTATATGGGACCACACCTGTGAATCATAAGGGTTACTGGAATTTATCCCAGAAGCGATCATGAGGGCTTCTTCCCAGAAGTAAGCTGCCTCTTTTTTTGGAAAGTTTAAATCCCCGTGATTGGAGGAATGTCCTTAATCCCTTCATCAGAGAGCTTTTCTGACAGGGCATAAAATTTCCCATAATAGAAAAGATGTGGAAACACCAAAACTAAAGGGCAATGTTCTCTTATAGACCAGCAATAAGAGGGATTTCCCCTAGAAATTCAGACGTCAGCCTGACCACAAATTTCAGGAACCAGAAGCCCTCCCTAAAGGCCTTTATGGGGCCTGTGCATGAACAATTCAAATCAAGATAGAGATTATGATAGAATGGTCGCTTGCCAACACCCGGAGGCTGTCAGGGTGAATCTGTTCAGCTAAGAGCCTTCCTTCTCTGCTGAAGAGTAGCCTCAGCCAAGAGCTATCAGTTGCTTCTTAGCCTTAGAAAAGTCCCTCGTGATGGCATGGACCGAAAACAAAGTAAGAAAAAAAAAAAGAGTTTGGAGGCAAGATCCCAGGTTTTTCCTTGCCAAGGGAGACTTACATTTCCTGAGCCTCATAGAGGTATAAAACCTGTTCAGCTTGTGGAAGGCCCTACTTTCAGGGTATCTTGTTTTATTTTCTCCCATGCCTTCTGGCAGCGGACGCCTGCGAGGAGGCACGGGCCCCAAGGACTGCAGAGCTGGGAGCTGGCAGCGGCACTTCCATCAAGAGAACAACCTCTGGGTGGTGGCATGCAGGTGGGCTGGAGTACCCATGGGAGTGTTGTGGAGAACACTCCCTGAAGAGCCCCGCTTGTGGGCAGTTCTTCGTGTTACAGCTCTGGGAGTATGGCAGAGGATACTCCCTTGGAGAGCATGGCTCTCCATGTTAGTGTTCAGCTCATTTCTCTGGAGAGTGACGGGTAGAGTCACCCTGGAGAGTGAGGTGGAAAGGTTTTCTCTCTTCTCTCCTATCAATACCATTGCTTATATAGAGAAAAAGGAGAGAGGCAGGGGCAGAAATGGGCAAAGGAGATTAGCAGTGTTCAGTGACCTGCGAATGCCTGCTTTGCATAGATCAGCCCTAAGTGGCCTTGACCTTAGGGCCATATCAAATGCCATGGCAAAGGAACTGTCACCTTTGACTCTATTGTCCAGGCACAGTGGGGATGAGAACGCTGGATTCACTGTAGCTTAGCACTGTGGCTTGCTTAGGAAGCCAGTAGTTTTAGGGTTAAGGGTGGAGGTGGCGAAATGCCTGCCAGACTTACAGGGGTTTCAGCCTGTTCTCGACTTCCCTTAACCCTATGTCCACCATGTCCTTTTAACAGTGTCCAACAGAATGGGTCAGTTTTCTAACAATAGTGTTTATTCACCATTCCTGTCCTTCTATAGGGCATATAGATATGTCATTGCATTAGATGAATGATGTGAATTGCCAGTTTTGCAAGGCTGGTGTATGAAGGTGCCATTATAATGAAAAAAAGGATAGTCACTGCTCCTCTCAGTGATCATATTGGTCTCAACCCGTGCATGATTGTCTTGTTCATTTACTGCTTAAGGGACATATGGAATCCTGAAATAGCACAGCCCTGCAGGTGCATCAGACTCTAGCCATCATACAGTTCCCCTCCTTCCTCCCATGTCTATTTAGCATCTCTCAGGAGGATGTGAAGATAAGGAACAACTTAAAAGGACAAGCAGAGTCTATTATAAAACATGACCTGGTCCTTTACTATGTCACATGTGGCATACTTATTAAAACCTCAGAAGTAAATACAATTAATTCTGTTTGGGGATTTGATGAGTATAAAACACAATGGGTTTTTGGCTTGCCCACTATACGACCACTTACTTGCCCTAGAATACATTTTTTTCCTTGACCATGGTACACTGTTGGGCAACTTTGGACCTGTAAAAAAATCAATACTCTAAACTCTTATTAAGATAAACTGTTCTATATCCATGTCCCTCCCATCTAATTCAATGTATGTTTTCCTACAAGATGGCTGATTATTTTGTAGAACATTAATGCTTGATATACAGTTTCATTATATAGTGAAAAATAATAGTTCAAGGCAGACCCAGAACAATAGCTCATACCTTCTTTGTGCATGTTCACCTAAAAAAAAAACCTTATAATAGTATTGTATTATACACAATCCCTCTTAAAACAGGTACCTTTATTAGAATTCCATCTCTAGACTGTACCATCTAGAAAAAAAGTAATAATTTTCCAAGCTTTAATTTTATTATCTGTTAAATGATAACAAAGCTAAGTGTAGGGTTTTCAATTTTAATTAAAAATATATTTGGCATCTTCAATATGCTGGGTGATGTGCTCTGAGCTAGACAGCTAGAATACAGTACTTCTCATGACATCCTATGGTCTTTGTCAATGTGGAGCTCATAATTGCACTTCCACATTAAAAGTGATGTGGATAAAGTGCCTACCACATGGCTAAGACAACAGTTGCTGAGAAAATAGTGGCTGTTGCTTTTAGCTACAGTTGATCAGTAGATGGGTTAAATAAACATGATCTATTTGAGTGTGTGCTCAAATGGTTATATATGTATGTTGTGAATAATCTTTTTGCTACCAACCCCCAGGTGGACATGCATCCACAATCCTGAAAAACAAGATAAAATGAAATCAGGACTCAGAAATGGTGAAGATCTTCTTAAGACAGATGGGATACAGTTAAAATACAGTAATAAGAGAAGTAAGTACTAGCAGAATTTATAGGGCACCACAGCAAGCAAGCTTGTGTATATGCAGGGGTGGGTTACTGTATGTATGCAGCTAGCCTTTCCCAGGACAAAAATACTCTAAAGTCCTCCATGAGCTATGCCTACACTTTCCTATGTGGGTAATGATAGAGAGGCCCACAAAGTAAGCCACCATGTCAAGAATTCTTCCAGTTGATGTTCTAGAACTGTCAAGAACATAAAATACAGTACTCTTGATTCAGGAGAACCATTGCTTTCAAACTTGTACAAGTCAGTGATAGTGTCATTCAAAAACGGAGTAGATAATATTGGTACCTTATGGGGATCCCCACTTAGGGCTGATCTCCTTTTGGACAGAAAAGTAGCTACTGGGGATATCCTTTAAAGTGCTGAGTGCAACAGTTGAGTGCTAAGCATGAAATAAGACTTCTCTACCATACCCACAAAGGCTTGAGAAACATGGTAGAAGGGGTGGTGTAAAGAATTTTAGAGATTTTAGATGGGAAGAAGTACTTTGGTACTCTGTTTGTTGAATTCATGGCCTCACAGTAGCCTATCAACATGCATGATGGTTGAGGGCAAAAAAAGAAGACATTGAAATACAAGAGTAACTAGTGGGGAAGGAGTCCAGTGGAACAGGCATGGGGAAGGGGGCAAACAAATATAATGGTGGATTATGATCGAAATATATTATGTGCATGTATGAAAATTGACAATAAAACAATTAACAAGAAACACCTTCCATCAATATTAAAAATTAAAGTGGATAATCAGATGGAAAAATGAAGGGAAATAGAATGTACGAGGAGATGACATCTGTTAAATGAGAGGAGATTCATATCAAGAAAAGCACTCAGAAAGTAAGAGAAAAGTATTTGTAACCTGAAAATATAGCTAACATTTAAAGAAAAAGTTAAACAAATAGGCAAACATAATGAAAGTCACTATTTTCGTAATCCAAAAGATAAAGCTGAAAGATTCTCTCAGAAAGTAGATTGCAATGGTAAGATATGGAACACTGAAAGAGAGACGTACACAGGCACAAGATCCCAGACCTACTACTAGGAGTCTGAGAAAAAGAACTGAGTTGGGTGGTTGGGTGGACAGGGAGACATAATCTGAGATTGAAAGGGACAACAATCCCCTGAGTATAGCCAACATATCAATGTGAAGACAGTACTGCGTGAATGAAAACAGGACACTCCCCTGCATCTGTGCACATCCTGGTGAAGCTTCAGACATATAAATATGAAAGCTTTTCAAGCAAGAAAACAAAATTCAGTCTACCATCAGGCTTCTCAATAATTCTCTATGATGATTCCTCCAAACTTAAAAATCAATATCAACCCAAGATAGCATTCCAAAGTGATGGTGAGCTAAACACATATTTGGACAAACAAGTTCACTATGTACAAACTCTGAAAGAAACAATTGATAATACTCATGAACAAAGTCAAGAAATAATTCTCCATATCCTTGCCAACACACGTCATTTGGGGATTTGTTTGGCTTGGTTTTTTGATAGTTGTTACAATGGATGTGAAGTTAAATATTTTTATAGTCTTTATTTGTATTAATCTATTAGAAATAATGAGCATCTGTTTATGTTATTATTAGTCTTTAGTTATATATCTTTTTAAACAATATTTCCATTTAATTTCTATTTGTCCATTTTATTGGGATGTATTTTTGTTGTTGAGCTGTAGGGGTTCTTTTTATATTCTATGCATTGACAATATATATTTTTTTGAAATATTTTCTCCCATCCTCTTGTTTTCCTTTTTTACTTTGTTGAGAAAATCTTGTGATACAAAGAAGTTTAAAAGATTGACACAGTCCAATTCATATCAATTTCCTGTTGTTCTGTTTTTCTCTGTGGAAACTCCTTAGTTTTTAAATCACAAAAAACTGTAAAACTTTATGTCAGATCAGTATAGAGCTGGAAAAAGAGGGAAAAAGGTATAATAAATTCACAAATATTTAACTGTAGATGAGAAAAGAATCATAATTAGACATAATCCATAAATTTAAAACAGTCCCAATTTTATTAATGTAAATTTTTGTGATAAAATTCATAGATGTATTCAAAAGTTCTTTGACAAAGAAAATGAATTAGAATAGAGAGGACAGTTGGGGAGCTACTGCACATATAAGTCATAATAATGAAAAAGGCATGCATAATAATCCATTAAGGTATGAATAAATATTTTAAATGTGATCTCAGGACAATTGTCTCTCGGTCCTGTTTACAGACCATACAAACATTAAGGATTTTGATAAGAAAAGCTATGTAATTTTAAATGTACTAGAAAAAAACTGAGGAAATATTTCCATTGTTTCAAGGTAAAAAAGGATTACCTAAGCCAGACACAAAACCTAGAAGCCTACTAGAAGAGCTCAACAGACTTAACTACATATAAAGATACAATAAAGAAAAGTAAAATAGAAGTGGCAAGCCAAAAGAAAATATCTAAAGCATAACCTATACATAAAGGATCAATAGTATCAACATAGAACTTCTAACAATCCAAGTCAAAGGGAAACATCTCAGTAGGATTCCAGGAGGATCATGTGGGCAAGAAATATATGAAATCAAGTTCAACATAATTACCATTTATTAAATTAGAATTAATAACAAGCATAAACTTATGTTGTCCATCAGCAAAACAAAATTTTAAAATTATAATAACATCATGAGTGATTGAGTGATTATTTAGTTTCACATACTAATATGGATAAGAAAAATGGGTAGTGTCTCTGAAGAGCAAATTGGCAGGGTCTGAATAAAATATAAATGTACACATATTTTAAAATCAAAGTTTGGTGTATAGGTATGTATATTTTTCTAAACAGAAATGAATGCATGATGATGTGTACCATCTTACCATTGAGAGATAACTTTATTATCTACTAGTTGTGTTTTAGCTAAATAAACTTCAGTAATATCTCTAATATTGATTAAAATAATACTTTTACACATGATGTATGTGCTGACATAGAATGATATCTAATGTATATAATTTGATTAAAATTAAGTTAATTTTAGCTTAATGGGGAAGTACATGAAGTCCAATTGATAAAAAATGTGATTTGTACAAACTCAACATACAGTAAACTTCACAATGACTAAATTTCTGGGAGAGGGGGAATTAAGGCAGGTTTTCTATTTTAGCCCCATTCTGTATTGTCTGAAGTCATGTTGTATTGCGAGGTAGTATCTTCACATCACTTGCATAAAAACAAATTAAATATCTCTATTTCCTATCCTAATTCTCCAGAACAAATCATATTTCCACAACCTTTATATTGTTTCTTATTTCCCTTTCAAAATTATAAGCGAAATTACTCATTGAAAAATTCTACCAATTCCATTATTTTTTCTGCAAGCAACTTTTAATTCTAGTGAATTTATTCTTCTTACTTGAAGAACTACAAAAGACAGGAAAAACTGGCATAATTGCCCAATTGCATTTATTTCCCTATGCCAAAAATGTCAGTCACAGTATGGCCAATGGCTGGTTACTCTAGTCCTTAGTCCAGAATGCTGGTACATAGCCAAATGCTTGTGGTAATTCACCTACTTCATTTCTGAGTCATTGTTTCCACTAAGCTTTTATTATGAGTTATGATCAAATTAGTCTTTGCTCAAAACTTGGGCCTCAGTGATTATGAACATCTGGCCATGTTCAATCCTAAAACAGAGCATGCAAATACCCTACTTCACAGCAGTTTGTGTTAAAGAATATTTTCTTTTGCATTGCATGTGAATGAGTTTGTTATTGTGCAGTTGGTCATATTGTTTAAATTAAATTACAGATGCCTTCCCTGTATTTCTATATGTCTTAGTAATATCTCTCAGCCAGTAATCCAGAATAAGTGGCTATGGGCACATTTGAACAACTTTGAAGCAAATAACAGCTTTTCATTTTCCTGCTTTATGATCTCATTTCCATACACATAAGACACAGAAGATAATATTTGTCCTTATAACTTTACAAGAACATTAGAAGGTATTCAGCCAGTACTGGAGGACAGCCTCTTAGCTGCCTAGCATTAAATATAGAGAAGGCTTGAATATTGGATGAGAACCAGGCAGCAGATACTACACCCATTCAATCAACAAAGAGTCAAAATAATCTAAGCCCTATGCTTCTCTTTCAAATTTTATTTTCTTGTGTCATAAAACCAAAGTACAAGAATGAAATGTAATGAAGCCTCAATCCTTGGGGAGACCAAGTCCTATAGGGAGGCACAAAATCTCTCATTGTTATGAATGGCTTGGGAAAACAGCTGTCATTCCCTGTCACACCTTTCTATCTTTTGTTCTGTAATGCTCTTTGGTGTTGTAATAGCTGCTTTAGCCTCCTGGGAGAAAGGCTCAATACTTATGGTACAGTAGCAGCTTGCAGAGACAACACTGATACAACAGCAACCATTACTCTTTCCTTTTACTAGACTGAACATTAATTTAAAAAGGAAAATCTTTTGCTGTAACAAATGTTTTCAATCCTGAGGCCATAAAGAAATAAACCTAGCTTTTAATATTTTTTACCATTACATACTATATTTCTGTTTAAACTAGACAAAAGGTTTGGACATGAACAAAAAGGAAGGGTAGTGGACACTCCATAGAGCAGTGATAACCTAGATAATGATAAGAATTAAAGGTTTATTGGCAACTGCGTACAGTGCCAGAGCGAAGAGTTGTTAAAGTGGTTCTACCTTGGCCAAAATGGCCAGGGTCTTCTACCTCAGGTCTTTCTAGCTACTGGCTAATAGTTACCTACGGAGTGCGGCTCTGCCTTGAGAACTGGGGCCTTTCCTGAAAAAGCGAACTGATGATTGCTAGCTGCTATCCATGTAAAAGCTTCCATAAAGTGCTAGTGCTGTCCATGTGTACACTTCTCTGGCTGCTACAACAATGTTAAAGGCCAGATTAGAATCATTGTATCCCATATTTTATGTTCTCTCTCTCTCTCTCTCTCTCTATATATATATATATATATATATATATAATGTATATAATAACTTCTCACCAGTAAATAGCATCCAGTGAGAAACTTTGTATTAAATAAAATATGTGAGGCTATATTTGGAAAACAAAGCCAGAACTATTAAATTCTGCTAAAATTTCTACAGTTCTTTTATTTTACATAAATCTTTTCATGCTGAGTTCATAAAGAATGCCTATTTCTGGTTCTGTGCATTCCTGACATTCACCTTGAGTTTATCCTTAATTCAGCAGGCATTTAATCAATTAGCCTCTCAGCTGTGAACTTTGGGAAGTGATGTGACATTCACAGTTCACATGTTCTGCAAGACTCTAGAAATGTAAATTGAGGAAGAAGGATCAAGCTCTCTATTTACATTTACCATGGAAGAATTTGGTTTTGCCACTGCTAGGAGGGGACAAAATATTGGACAGGAGAAAGGAACATGGCCTCTGGGAAAATGTAGAAAGCCATGTTGTGATGTTGTGATGAGGATTGCAAGGAGAAAACAAAGCACAGAAGATAATAGTAGAATTGGGTGACAATCTTCCTTCAGGCAATACTGACTGTTAGTGTCAGGTGATGCCAGTGCTGGGCTTCATATGCTGGGACCTCAGCATATGAAGCTTATATTGTTATATTTGGATATAGCACCTTTACTATTATAGAGTTAAATGAAGTCATGAGTCATGAGCTCCACATATATCTCTCTCTCCTCTCTTTTCTCTTCTTTTCTTGCTCCTTTCCTCCCTTCTTCCCTGCACAGAGAAGAGACCATGTGAGGAGACTGGGACAAGGTGATAATTATAAACCAGGAAAAGAGACTACATCAGGATAGAAAAAAATATCTGCCAATGCTTTAATTTTAGACTTCTGGCTCCACAGAAATGTGAGAAAATAAATGTATGTTTCTTACCCACCCACCTGGTGGCAATATGCAGACCATAAGTGAGCTGCAGTTTAGGTATTTGTCCACTCTTAAACTTGGGTGCAGTTCATAACCCCCTAACCTATGGACAGATCCAGTATGTGTACTGAGGTAGTACCCCAGTGCGTAGGGGACAGAGAGGAGGAAACAGTTGCACCTTCATCAGAGTTGCTCATACAACGTATATACTTACTCATAATAAAGATTAATTTTAAAAAGCTCACTTTGAAACCAATCCCTTTAGTTATTTTCAAATTTTGCCTAGAGATGGGGCCTTGGGAGGTTTTTAAAATTAAGAACTAATGAGGTTGTGAAGGTAGAGTTCCCAGGATGCATTGGTAGCTTTATAAGAAGAGAATCAGACAACCACTCTAAAAATTGTGCTTTGCCTTGCTAGTGTGATGCCTTCCATCATCTTGTATTGCAGCTTCAGCAGGAAGACTCATACCAGATGCTGAACCAATGTTTGGTACCATACTCTTTGATTTCCTAGCCTCAAGAACCATGAGCTAAATATGCTTCTGTTCCTTATAAATTTCCTGAACTGTGGAATTTTTGATGTCAACAGAAATAGATTAAGACAGTATATCTACATAAGGACTAATGACAAGTTAGATACAGAAGAATGCAAACTAATATGCACCAGTGTCACAGGCAAATGTAATTATACTTCTGTGTCACAAATAGTTATGCATGAATGCTGGCCTGGTGTTTGGGGCACCCTGTACACTGATGCTACAAGGGTCCTTTTCTGGCAAATATCACAATCACAAATCATGATGGCCTATCACCTATAGAACAGTAGATGCTAAATTCAAATATTAGTACTTTAGATCTTAAATTTCCCCCAAAGTCCTAAGTGTTAAATGCTTGATCCCAATTGTGAGGTTATTGGGAGGTGGTACTGGTACAATGTGTGTGGCCATTGGTAGCACTCTCTAAAAGGAGATTATGGAATCCAGGTCCTTTAATCTTTTTCTTTTATTTTTTGGCCATTAAGTGAGTAGATTTTTTTATCACTATGTTCTCCCATCATAATTTTCTGCCTTAAGAGCAGGGGGAATAATTCATCATATAATTACATAGAATCTACAAAATTATAAGTCAAAAATAACATTTTCTCATGACACATTTTTTAATCCAAGGCTTTTCATAACAGTGTCTGAAAACTAACATAATAAGCTATATTACAAGCTCCTCCACAATCCTACCACGAGATCCCTTTATATCCAAACCCCATTAACTCCAGCTATTTGCTATACTCTTTCATGCTTCAATATTTACTCTCCCTGAAATGTTTTCCCACACTGAAACCTCCTCCTTTATGTACCAGTCCCATCCCTTTTTCTGCCCATAGGGCCAGCTCAAGTTCCACTTTCTTTCAATCAATCTCTTATACAACAGGTGGAACTAATTGCTCTGTCATTTGTATCCTTATATTTCCATTTTATAATACTTGTCATTTTAAATACCAATTGATTTTAGTGTGTCCACCCTCACAACATGAATGAGCTGTTCAAAGCAGATAACAAGCATAGGTCAGAAAAATCAATAGTAGTTCAATAAAAGCTGCTGACTGAATTTGGACAAATTTGTATAACTATTTGAGGATCAGCACTGAAGAGCAATGAGGACCTGTTGGACCCAGCCTGGCTGAATATCTGAGAGCTAAGTTTTAATATGCATCTGGATGAGAGCATGGTAGCTCATGCCTTTGTTCCTAGCACACTTGTGACCCCCCAGGAGGCAGGGGGGATGGCTGACAGCCCTAAATCCTGTTTACAAGTGCTAATAGGTTTTACTCCTGCTGGCTGAGTTTTTGTAGCTGTGTTCCTGTTTACTGAGCCCTTTGTGTAAGAGATAAGGCAATGCAACACATCCCTAGACTGTATATAAGGTTGGATGTGAAAATAAAGTTTTGAGATCTGCTTGGACACTTCTCCCAACTGCATGTGATTGTCCAGCTGCCACGCTCACCTTTCCTCAATTGAGCCAGGTCTCCTGCTGGCCAGAGAGACTGAGGCTCATTTAGCAGGGGGCCAGGGACCCATGTGGTAACCTGGAGAAACACCCGACATCTGGTGCCCAAACACAGACTTGAAGTCTGGTAATCTTGCTGCTTCTCCCAGTTCTATACTTGTCGATTTTGTCCGTCTGAGTTTCCAGGGGAGCCCCCTGCTCATCGAGTGCCAATCGAAATCTAGGTGAGTGAGACCCACATTTGGCCAATGGGTAACACAACAGGCAAGTCAGGACCCAGCGCTCAGGGCGCTGTGCTTATGTCAGGAGATCCGGGCTGGAGGTCTGAGACACAGACCACAAAACCACGAAACAGTAAAAGTCACAGGACCCAGTGCTCAGAGCGCTGTGCTTATGTCAGGAGATGGGCTTGGAGGTCTGAGACACAGTCCACAGCCCCAGGAAAGGCACAAATAATGTTAATAAGGCCTGCATTAATAGTATCCTAGCAACGATTGGTCATGTATAAATATTTAGGTTTATTTAAGCTTACTTAGACTTAAATTAATTTATAAGGCTTTTTCTCTGTCTATACAGATGTAAAAGTGAGCTAAGCCTTATGGCGCATGCAATGTCCCTCATGATTATGGATTTGATACAAGAAAGTCTCCAATTTGGGTTATATGTCTGCTATTTTCTCATATTTAGAAAATATGCCAAGAAGTGATATCTTTCAGCCAGTCAGAAATCCAGGTGCAGGCCCCCTGGGGCTGAATAACAATGGTCACTCAGGGCTAACTCCAAGGAGTACAGAGTTTTGTTTGTAGGAGACCAGCAACTTGAGCTGCCACCCTCACCTTTCCTCAATTGAGCCAGGTCTCCTGCTGGCCAGAGAGACTGAGGCTCATTTAGCAGGGAGCCAGGGACCCGTGCGGTAACCTGGAGAAGCACCCGACAAGGACCTTCAGGGCTCATTAAATGAGTAACTTGCCAGCACACCCACACAATATTATATTATCAACTAAATTACATTTTCATCAAGCATATTAAACTGAAAAGAATTTTCACTTTTGTGAAAAATAAAATCCATAATTCTACTCAAACATTAGGAAGAACAGGTCAAATGAAGTGAATACACTATCTTTGAATTTGAAAGAAGCAAGTTGATCTATGTTTTATTCATTTGTAAAGGAGGGATTTAAATGAGATGACTTCCCAGAGACTCATCCCAGGGACACAGCTAATGGGAGTAGGAGGTACACCCCAAGCTTATATAACTAAGGAAACATTTAAATGGAGGGACCCCGATGGAACCACAGGCCTTATCAGACCATTAGTGGCAAACGTTATAACTAATCTACTGGGAAAGGATATCCTTGAAGCTCTTGTTGTTGCAATTGCTAGCAATGTAAAAAAGAAAACCATAGAAATACGGGATCATAGAAACTACCCTGAACAGTGTCATCCCCAATCCTAAAGGCCACTATCAATTATGATACTCCCTGCTTAGAATGTCTCTCTGATGAGCCAATCTGGCTGGCACTCCCCTCCTTGCTATAGATATCAAAGATTGTTTCTTTTCCATCCCTCTACACCCACAAGACAGAAGGTGCTTGGCATTCTCCATCCTTCTATTAATAATAATGGACCCACTCAGAGATTTGAATGGAAGGTACTCCCTCAGAGAATGGCAAAGAGCCCTACCATAGGCCAGGAAGCAGTGGCCATGGCTCTAAAGCCTCACCTAGACAAGGGTCTTCACGTTTGTCATTACATTGACAACATTCCTGTCTGGGGAGACCCCTTCAAATCCCCAACCCAATTAAAAGACCAATTAATACCCTCTTTAACTTCACTAGGATTTAATATTGCCCCAAACAAAATTCAACTCATCCCACCAATCACATTCTTAGGAACTGAACTCTCCTTAAACTCAACCCAACATCTAAAACCCATCCTTTCTTTTCCCTCAAAATTAACTCTAGCTTCCCTACAAAATTTCTTATGAAAACTAAATTGGCTTTGCCCGTGGCTTCCAATTCCTACAAGTATCTTACATCCACCTTTTAATATGTTAAAAGGGGATAAGGATCCCTCCTCCCCTAGCTTTTTAAATACAGAGGCCAAACAAGCACTAGATGAAATAAACAGTAAACTTCAAAATATGTCCTTAGCTAGATATGAGCCAAAAAAGCCAGTTCAACTCCTCATATTTAACCCCTCCCCAAATGTCATGGTGTGAGAGTTTAGGAGTGAGACCCCAAAAAAGATTACCAAGTTCCTCCTTAACTCCTCCCCAATCAAAGCTTGCCTCTATTAAGCTTGCCTTGCTTCTTAATAGGTTCAAAAATGGATACTGTTAATTCTTGTTTCTTAAACATGTATGTACTTCTTCTGGTGCTTTTATTTTCTTAAACATGTACGTACTTTCTGATGTTTTTTTTTTCAAATTCCACACCCCAATACCCTAAAAGCAGTTAGGGTTCAGGTGTCTGCAGGGACCACCCCTCCCCTTCCAGCCCCTCCCCTTGAATGGGAGGTGTCTAGTTAGAGCTACAACCTAGGTGCTGATTGGTCAGATATGAAACAATAGCTGTCTTTCTGACTCACCTGGGGAGGAGTTAAATCTACCTTCCCCACATGGCCAGGCCGAAGAAGGAGCTCTGAGTTTCCAGCCCTTAAGAAGGTAAGGCCTTTCCCCACCCCAGCAAATGGCTGGGGTGGGGGAACGGCAGGCTCCAGACGTTTTCCCTCATGAACCTCTCCTTCTCATGATGGGAGCTTTATGTTATCTCTTCTTTGGCTGCTTATTTAGCTAAATAATATAAATTCCATTACTCTCTCCATGTGTTCTCCCCACACTGGTGGCTGGAGAACTCTATAACTTCCCAAGTGGTGACTGGGAGACTTCCACATCTATCTCCCCTTTTAATAATTTAGTAAATTAGAATAAATGTGTAGTAAAAATTTATTCTGTCCCTGTGTGCAATTCTTTGGCATTAGAGGACACGAACTCAAAGTAGGAGGAGGGGGAAGGGAGGATTCCAAAACTCTCTCTCTCTCTCTCTCTCTCTCTCTCTCTTCTCTGTTGCTTACAAATATTAATTATCAGTTACCTGTATCAATGGGAGCTCTATATCAACCTCAGGGGGTCCTAGAATGGCTCCACACATCCATTGGTGGTGGCCCTAGATTTCTTACAGAAATAGATGCACTGGCAGGTATGATTAAAATGGGATGAAATAGGGCTTTTCAAACATTAGGCAAGGAACCTGATGTTACAATATTGCCTTTATCCCTCCCTGATGTAGAGCGGATACTAAAAAAAATCAGTCCATGTTTGCTATCAGCCTATTAGGCTTCCCTGTTCAAATAGATAACCACTACCCAAATGAAAAAATGGATGTCTGTTCTACCTCTCCCAAACTGGCTCCCATCTCATCTTTTCTCTAAAAATCCAATTCCAGATGCTTCAATCATCTTCACAAATGGAGACAAACAGGGGGCAGCTGCAATTATATATAATGACAGGGACCAACCCCCCGAAATTTACTTTCAAAAACTCCCTGACAAATCCCCTCCATATAAGGAACTATATGCTATTTATATGGCCCTTCAGAAAAAAAGATAGCCCTTTTAGTCTTTTCTTCGATAGCATTTATGCTGTCAATCTGCTCCCCTGGATTACTCGCTCATTTGTCCACCTAGATGAAAATCCACTCTCCCCTCTTATAATTAAAATTACTGATAATATTCAAAAAAAGCAGGGCTCCCTTATACATACAACATATCAGATCCCATAGACATCTGCCAGGACCCTTAACTGAAGGTAATGCCCTCGCTGATTCAGTGGCTTCACAGGGAGTAATACAACCTCCCATGGCCACAGCTCTGATGACAACCCTAGAAAATGCAAAAGATTTTCATATTAATACCCTGATGACAACCCTAGAGAAAGCAAAAGATTTTCATACTAATACCCATGTTAATCTCAAAGGCTTACAATCACTATTCCCCTCCATCCTTAAGCAGCAGCTTCAAAGAATAATAGAAACATGCAACTCTTGTACTTCTCTAATTAAGACACCTGCAATCCAAGCAATGGGTACAAACCCTCATGGACTTAAAGCCTTTGGCAAATAGATGTTATTCATATTCCTGAATTTGATCGACAGTAATATGTTTTTGTGACTGTGGATACTTACTCTCACCTTATTTGTGCAACTGCTCAGACAGGAGAGAGCGCAAAAAAACTTATTAACCATATGCTTTCCACTTCTACAATAATGGGAATCTCTCAACAAATAAAGACAGACAATGGGCCTGCATTTGTCAGCACTAGATTTAAAGCCTTCTGCCTACAGTGGAAAATCACTCACCGTAAAGGAATTCCCTATAATCCCCAAGGCCAAGGAATTGTAGAAAGAACTCACCAAACCCTGAAAGCTCAACTTAAAAAACAACAGGGTAACACTTATCCTCCAAATATAAAATTTCTTATGGCATTAGCTACCCTTAACATTTTTAACATATATAAAAATTCATCTCACCCCCCCATCTCCCTCTACTGGAAAACACCTGATACCACCCCTGCAATTCTAGTGCAGTGGAGAGATCCTGTAGATGGTTTCTGGAAGGGGCCAGACCCCCTCCTTAAGAAAAGAAGAGTCTTTGCTTGTATATTTCTACAGGATCAACCTAGACCCATCTGGGTTCCAGCCAGAAATGTCAGATTTCAGCCCTCCAGCCGAGAAGATGGCCCATTTATCCCTGGCAGATTGGAGATCCAGGAGGCACAGGAGACATCATCATCATCTGCGCTGTGCCTGCCAGAGATGCTCGATCTCATGGAAGGACATACATGACCTTATCAATGCTGCAAAAGCTTCATGCCCACCACAAGCTTCTCTCTCTGCTATATTAATTGCTATTTTTACTTTACTTCATTCTAACAGTGCAGTGGCTGCAGGGCCAAATTCCCCTGCTCTCACCAGGCACCCTTCCTGGTAGGGAAAGATAACCACACCCTACATGACTGCCCTTCCCCCTGATTACTGCTCCCCAGCTACTATCCTACTGGACCCTCAGAGATTCCAGGAGCTGCATTCACCCAGTCCCACTACTGCCCAGGAGATCTCACCCAGGCCCAGCTTGGATCACTCCAGAGACGATTGACTCCTTGCTGACTCCAATAAAACAATACACCTCATCACTGCTAAATATGGGACATGGACTTGGGGGGAAAGATACTATTTTTCATGCCAATAAGTGTTATATGTTCTCTATGCCCATACCCCTTGGTTCCCTATTCCTTTGATCTGTTTGCCTCTTCCCACTCCTTACCTCCATGTTTGCCATAGGGACCCCTTTGCTCATGGCCAGCTTCCTACATGATTATGCCACTGATCCATATTTAAAACAATGGGGGGAAATGGCAGGCACTGCTTGTTGGCACTGCTAAATGAGGGCATGGAGAACAAAGGGTTAATGATGTTTGAACAGGTGTAGGAGTTTCCCAGCTCCATCCTCAACACTGACTCTCAACCCCCAAGAACCCAGCATTCCCACCTCAG
This sequence comes from Zapus hudsonius, assembly GCA_004024765.1. NCBI lineage: Eukaryota > Metazoa > Chordata > Mammalia > Rodentia > Dipodidae > Zapus > Zapus hudsonius. Next base: position 19,876 of record PVHP010019764.1, read on the forward strand.
CATGACTGGCAATGGGTGTCAGACCCAAGCAACAAATTTCCCTGTAACCATCCCCACTGTCCGTGGCTAGAATCACGTATTTCCCGCCACTCAGGCCCCCCAATTATACAAATTAGGTATTCACAGGTTGTCTGCACTCACCTATCCCCTGGCAGACTACCAATTTACCACCCTGACTGACCAATCTCCTTGCTCTCCCCTATTCCTCTTCCTCCTGGCTTCCTTTCTCTATAAATGTAAGCTCTCCTCATTCAATAAAGAACCATGTGGATACACTATACACATCTGCTCGAGTCTGTGTCTCGTACTTCGCCAGACACACCCTGCGTCCACCCCCAGCTCTGTGGAACCACCCCGAGATAGCAAAGCAGTGACCAGCCCACTGATTTCCCTCCCCAGCGACTGACAGCGCCTCCAGAGGCGGAATGACAGAAAATATATTTTTTCATGTTTTATTTTATTTTATTTAGTTAGTTTTTTTAGGCCACAATATACCACGTGATTATGCAGCTGCCTGCCTGGACTGCCTCCCAGGACCCAGCAAGAGTTCAATCTTAACGACTGGGGTTAGCTGGGGACACTCAGCAAGTTTAAATCTCAGTAAGCCTGACAGGCCACTGTTTCTTGAGGAACTGGAAGTAATGCAAAATATGTATTAGATTTTCAAAACCAAAGACTTGTTTAAATTTATATATGCACTGAGTAGTGTGCCTTTCAGAGAGTAGACAAGTCTTATCCATACAGTTGAACCAATTTAAATAAATCTATTTAGAATCTCAACTGCACTGTCAAGTTAAATTGCTAATTGCTTCATTGCTTCTTACTAATTGTTTAGACCCAAGTTAAAGCACATTTTCATGCCAAAGCTATCATCTCAGTTGTGTCTAATTAAGAACAATTCAAGGAGTACAGGGTGAGAGCAACCAAGTAGATCATATGTATTTTACAAATGAGAAAACTGAAATCTAAAGAGGTTTACTTGCATCACTATAGTTCTTGTTAGTAGGTAAATGTGCCATTAGGTTCATAAGTGTGTATTTCTGCATATATGTTCAAGACATTGCAGATTTTGGAGATTTATTGATGTGAAGAACATTCCTATGCTACCACTCTTATAAACACACTTATACTTGCCAGTAATTCTAAGTTGCCTACAAAATTCAGTACATGTTCCTTAACTTGGAACACAAAGCCATGAGTAACTTGGTCCCTTATACCTCTGCAACTGCCTATCTTATCAAGTGATGCCGAAATCTCATTGATCTTTGTCTGTTTCTCATAAGGGTGATATCATCTGTCATCATATTTCCATTAATCATGCTGTGACTGTTACCTGTAATTCCTGCTTTGGGTAAGTTTTTTTTTTCTATTTTTTATATCCAGTTTTATTTTAAACTTACTTAAAATTTTTTTATGATGTTAATTTCTGGTTCACTCTCTTCTCATGCTAACTCTTAGCACTGTTTTCAAAATCTTTGTCACATCTTGTCTTACATGTAGTGGTCATGTTGACATATGTGCCTCAAATTCATTAAAAGTTTGATACTCCTAGTATGGACTATGACATACAGCAATTGCTCAGTAATTTTTTGTTTGTGTTTAAAATTTTGGATGTCATTAGGGAAGACCACACAAAGCATGTTTCTGTCTTTGTGCTTGCTGTGGGAAATTTTTTCCCTGGGGTGATATGAACACATGTCTTCATCCCAGATAGGGCACAGATGATAGACCATAGGACAATTACATCATAAACAGTTTTGAAGAAGCAATGAGTTTATTGGGGTTACTCAGAGCAGGGTGATGGGTCACTTAAATGAGAATGGATGGCTCAAAGGCAGCTACATCTTTGAACAGCCCACTGCTGTATAAGTGATTACTTACAGATGTTGAATCTCTGGAGCACACTGCACAACCTGCGCACAGCTTTGCTTGCTAGGAGAGTATAGAACACCTTAAATAAATTTCAGGCAGTTTCATCAGAGAGTCTCTCCCAAACATTTGTTTTCCCTTTTTGTAGCCTTAGGGAAAAGTCTTGCAACCTTTTTCTTGAATTGACTTCCTGCATCTCTTGAGTTTCCTTCCTTCCACCAGGAGTGAAAGTTTCAAGTAGGAATTAATTGTCATACAACAGTTCTTTAGGGAAAGTCATAACACAGGCCACATGCATTTATAGGGACTTTAATTCTGCATATTTTCTCATCTGTAAAGCAAAGTACTTTATACTTTGCTTTGACTTCTCCCAATACTCTCTGTGAATTCCACAAATTATCTCTTTCCTATTATTACTCAAATACAATTCAAACCCCATTTCTCCTTGTAGCTGATCACATTTGGAAATTTAGAATAAAATAATTTAACTTACAGTATTTCTAGCAAAGGTGAGTTCTTGCTTTCTATTAATCATTCCTTGTAAATTTGTAGTGTACAAGGATTCAGAGTTATACTGACAAGCACATTAATTGCTGGCTTATTTCGTTCCTTTTCCCTGTTGGTGAGTATACTGGATTTAGCCAAAAGAGCTTGTTCTTTACAAGAAATTGTGTTCATTCACATAGGACTAAAATATTTTCCTGAACCCTCAAGCAAAAGTAATCTAGCCAAGCTCTTCTGCTAAGTCATAGTGGGCTGTAGACAATGGAGATAGATCTGTAGAATCATTTTGGAGTCAGAGATCTACATTTAAATCTTTGATGGACCAAAGTGTCAATTTTAGTCCTCCAGGAAGCAGGTACAAAGATAGAATTTGAAGTAAAAAACGTCTTTTAAGTAATCACTGATAGATCAAGAGTGGGACTAGGAAGGTAAATCTTTCAGTTAGTGGAAAGTACAAGGTTCGTTCATGTTTCAGAAATAACTTCATGTTTTTGGTGCTTTGAATGTATGTTCCCCATAGCATCAGGGATTTTTGAATAAGTTTGTGCTTTCAACTTGCCATGCTGGGGAAGAAATGTTTCACTATGGGTGGATCTTTCAGTCCAGCCCTACTGGGTGTGTAGAGAGCCAAGTTTGAGCTATAGCTGTTGCTGTTTGCTGGTGTTGCCTTCTCTCTCAATATGCTATGGATGTGGAAATGAGCCAGCTTCCACCACCATTGATGGAATCACCCTGGAATCTATAAACCTGAATAAGACTGAAATAAACCTTTACCTCTTGTAAACTGCTTTGGTTTGAGTGTTTTCTACAGCAATGAGAAAGTAACTGCAACAGAAAATTGTTACCAGAGAGGTGTTGATCATTATTGCAAAGAATATGACCATGTGGATTTTAATCTTTGGAATGTGTTTGCTGGAGGAAAAGGGAAGGCTTTGGTATTTGGTACTTACAGTGCTATAATCAGAGCTTTATGGACTATTCTGGACAGAATTTGAAAAAAATAAATGCAGAGAGAATTGTGGACTGTGAAGGCTTGGATTATGAACTTTTAAAGGGGAAAGAGAAAACTTTGTTGTACCTGTGCTAGATAAAGGCTGGCTATATAAAGCTACAAACAGGCTGGCTGCATGCTGCCCAAGCCATGAGAATTTGAATAAAGATTATATTTTAATGTAATGGACTAGTATGTTGGCAGAAGGTATAGAATAGCAAGATATAAAACAGTACATTGTTTATTTTAGGAAAAATTCAAGCAAGTTTAAAGTCACAGGCACAATGACTGGTTTAAGATTATTGAAGCTGCAATGGCTAAACAAATTATGATCAAGGGTGAGCCAACTGCTTTGCAATGAAAAAAATGGATATGATACCCTGAAGGTTAATCTTGGATGGCTCAAATGATTAAAAATATAAATTATTTTGAAAGAAGGTGGCTTGGAGGAAGACTGATGATGGAGTATGCTGTTCTTTAGGGCCAAGATTTATTTCCTCCTGAATTTACAACTTGGCTATGCCTCACACCTAGTGGTGATTTTGGAAGCATAAAAAATGCAATGAAGTGGGTTATAAAGTGCAACACAGTTTTGCTTTTTGGATACAGCCCCTGGACAAAGTGCAGCAGGGTTGAAATCCCTGTGCGGAGAATTTGTAAGGTCATTGTGTAAAGATTAACTTGTTCCAGGAACCATATAGATGACAATGTGAAATGGGGTTGAGATCCCTTTATGGAGGCCAAGGTATGGAGCTATGAAGATGAACCATGGCTTGAAGTAGACCTAAAGATGATTTTGATATACCGGAACTATGAAATGGATGTCATGGAAAGCTGCTAACTCAGGAAGGGATTTTCCCAGGGCTGGAGAGGCAGAATTGGAATCCAGAGACTATAATTACTGGTTATGAATGTTTGACTTCAATTGCAGATGTTTGTTATTTGTCTACTAGTCAATGATTTTTTTCCACTTGTCTAGTCTCTTCTTGTTATGCTTTTTTGAAGTGGAAAGTTTTAGTCTGTGACCTTATGTGTTAGAAGTATGTAACTTGTTTGATTTTATAGGACTCACAGTTAAGATATAGTCTCAAATATCAGATGAGACTTGGGACTTTTGAAAACTGTTAAGGCTGGTAAATATTATGGGGACCTTTGAAGTTGGTCTGAGTGCAATTTACATTGTAAGATGTTCATAATTCTATGGGGGAGATGGAATGTGGTGGTTTGAATGTGAATGTATGTATCACATAGCCTCAGAGATATTTTATTAAGTTTGAACTTGCAACTTGAGCCTACAATAGGAGATTCACTTCTGGGAAATAGATATTTCACTATGGGCAGATCTTTTAATACAGCCCTACTTGGTGGGTAAACAGTCCATTTGAGCTCTCGCTGTTTATGCATTATGTTTGTTTTCCTTTCTGCTTTGGATACTGAAGTGAGCCAGCTTCTTCAAATATTGATGGTGTTTCTTCCGGAATCTGTAAATCTGAAATAAATCCTTTCTTCCAGTGAGCTGCTTTTGGTCCTGTGATTATTGTAGCAATGAGAAAGTCATTGAAATAATGTTGTAGTTGATTTCATCACTATGTATGACAAATGCTATTCCACTGTATAGGTATATTGTATTTTAAGTGTGTCAAGCTTTCAGGTTATGGGAATGTATTATTTCTACTATCAATGTTCATATCCACATTTTTTTGTTAAAAGCATGGTCATTGATCTAGTATGTACACATATCAGTATAATTTCCGGGTCATCCAATCCTAAATTTAACCTTCTCTGATTAGAAACATGAGGTATCTGAAGTTGTCAGCTTCAGAAAGAATGTCTACTCCTGCAACACTACAGGGAAGTCATACACCTAATGGTATTGGTATCTGTGAATCAGTTCTCCTAGGTCTTGTCTGGTATCTTCATTTTTCCCAGCAACACATTGTAATTTCTACGTGATCCATTCATAACAATGTGAATAAGCTATGCCTCCATACACATGTTGTGGAAACCTGGTGGCACAATCATCTGATAAAAGCACCAGAAGATTAATTAATGGCATGTGAAGACTTAGTGCTCAGCATCCTCCAAGAGGGGGAACAATGATATACCTTTCATTTTTATGGGCAGACTACATAGAGAATGCTGTAATTTATAGCAAAATACAATCCAGTTTTTCTTATTCCCATATTATTCAAATTAAAGAACTACATTGCTCCCTGATAGAACATGTGGAAATATATTTAATATGTTTGGTTTAATCAGCCAGTGAAAAGGCATGCTTTAATTTGAATTACATTTTTATTAGGACTTATATGTATTCCTGTTCCATTTGCAGTTACTTAAAAAGTTCAATTAACTATAGTAATTTAAATGAAAAAAGTATGAACTCATTTTGAGAAATATGTTTTCTGATATGTAGTGTACTTATACTGATGAATACTTTCATATACAGAAGTAAATAAAGTTTGGATTAAGAGAAAGATTCAGTTAAATGGTATTTATCCAGTACCCTCAGTGTGCCAAGTACCAATCTAAATGTTTATGTACTTTCTCTTAATTTATCTCATTAGTCTATGTAGTAAAGATAAATGTCCACATTTTATACACAAAACACAGTGGTACAGATATGTTAAATAAACTGGTACATGTCACAGAAGTAGTAGGTGGCAAAGTCAGGTTTCAAACTATGGCCTCTAAGTTCCCAAATGAAGTAAAATTTGATGAAAGGGGTACTAAAGAGAGCAGTAGAAAAAAGTTTCAGTTCCTTAACTCCATGTCCATGGGTTGAGTAACCTTGTGTGGCAGTGAGATCCTCATTAATAGAGAGATTAATAGAAGTATGCATGAATGGATTGGAATTCAGTTATGGGTGATATTATAAAGAGAAATTAGCATACACAAGAACTTGGATAGCACAGGACTCCTTAGCCATATTTTAATATCTTACAAATAAGGATGTATGTCAGCTCTAATCATTCCTTGGTGAAAATTAGTTCACACAATAGTTCATCATGATATAAGATTTTAATGCATTTTATATGTGCTTGTCAATAATTAAAGCCTAAACATGAACAGGACATCAAAAAGAAGATATGAATTTTAATTTAATTATTTTATAAATGCAAGAGTTATTTAGTAACTATGACATACCTAGTAGTAATATGATGTCAGGAATGCATCTGTGAACAAAGCAGACAAGGTTCTTGTCCTTTTGTGGTTTGTTATCTAGTAATAATAAATCTAATAATAAATATAGGTTTTGTGCACACATAGTGCATGTATACATAATATGTAGTATATAAGATAGTAATAAGCAGTATGGAGAAAAATAAGGGAGATAAAAGGACAATGGAAAAGTAAGTGAAATTTACTTGAAATTTGCTGAAAAAAAACATTTGAGCTCGTGTATAACACACAGTGACATATGACAAAATGAATGTCCCAAGGCAAGAGAAACCAGCAAGTGATATGTTTCTCAGAGGAAAGAGTCCAGTCTTCCTGAAGAACACGATGAAGGCCAATGAGGCAGGTACTGAATAAAAAACAAAGAGATTTGTAGAAAAGGAGAGCACAGAGATCTCTGTGTCAGATTATGCAGAAATTTATAGGTCCTGGTAGGTTTAGGTATACCTAGTCTGAGGAAGGAAGAAAGCTAATTAGAGTTGGAAGTACGGTGGTAGCATCATTGCAATTTACATTATATGAAATATCACTTTCTCTACTATGTAGACAATGAATTGTTGAGTGAAGGGAGTAAGAGGCAAAGGTGGAGAAGAGTTACAGAATTGTTGAAAGGTACAGAAGAGGTCATGGTAATTTAGATTAGGGTAAAAAAAAAGTGTGATTTTAGAAAAGTGGCTACATTCAAGCAATATTGAAAAGGTATCCTTGAGAGTGTATGGTAATGGATTGAATATAGATGATACAAAAAAATAATAGTAGAAAATAACTGAGTTTTCTGTCTTGACATCTAAGCAAATGGAAGTAACAATTATAGCCATAGGAAAGCCAGCTGTATGAAGAGACTAGAGACTGGATGTTTTCTCAAAAATTCTTTAACTGTATTTAGCTTAACATTGTATGCTGGTTATAGATATACTGCCTTTTAGCTACAAAATTACTTTATTTATTTATTTATTTATTTATTTATTTATTTATTTATTTATTTATTTATTTATTTATTCTTGCTCTGAAAATAGGCCCTTTAAATATTTTCTCCAGCTGGCTAACGTTAGATCAATAGAGGGCGCGAGGGAGACATGTCTAGAGAAAGGAAAGGTGATACTTTGTGCTATGTTCCATGTCAGCTTCAGAGCTTCCTCCCTTCCTAGCTCCTGCAATGTGGGCACCTTCTCCAATGCCCAGCACTCACAGTGCAGGAAGTATTCTAGAGCCCATTTCCTGCAACTTCAACAGGCTCTCCAGTACTCCTCTCCTGGGTCACTCACACCTCTGCTATCCAGTTCCTATAGTGCATTATATGCAAACCATCTCACAGTTAACTTACTGTTTACGTATTTGGTTTAGGATTAAAATGGCAGTCTAGGGTTGCATTTCCTAATGTCAGAGAAATGTAGTAGAAAAGGAAGGTGTTATATATAAACATTGCTGTGTCATGCAAAAGGTTTGAGATATTTTTTAGTACTTTTGATGGATGGACAGTATTTCTCTGACTATGACCCACTGAAAACTGAGCTCTGTAAGAGTCAGAACATCTTGGTGTACTGATGGGAATGAGTAGGAGAGAGAAACTCTCATAGCATCTTAAATGGACTATAAGGCTGCTACAGTCAATTTCTCAGCTGCTAATGCCCTCCTGTAATTGAAAGGATGCCCAACTAAGGCTCACAGAGTAATTGATATAGGGAAGAATCAAGCTGAGAAGAGAATTCTGTTCAGCACCATTTCTGAAATATGTAGATGGGACTGTGTCCATTTTTGAGTTTTATAATATCTAAAAGGATTCACCTAAAAGTAGGTAAAAAGGTCTTTGTTACATTCAGCAAATCTTGGAAAACAGGCAAGATGTCAAGTAATATTTAGGAATATAGCCATTGACCTTCTTAGAAACATATCTATCATCTTTTACCTATGTATTGATCAAATGTGTATCTGTTTATTATTTGTCATCTTATGAGAGAGAAAAGAGACTTGTTGCGTCTATGGGAAGTCGAAATATTTGTGAAATGGTTTTTAAGGATGCTTTTTTGAATAGAACAAACTTCAGATGTTTGGGGAATAAAGGGGCACACAGAATGAACCCCCTTCACTCACTCTTACTCCTCTCTGAGAAGAATGTTACCACTAAGTGCTGTTTATTAACATATCCTAACCCTGTCCACAGAGACCTCAGTTGGTGGAGGTGTCTAAGAAATTACTTTGGGAGATTAACACTTTTGACATAGACTTATTACTTAACATTTTTGAAGGTGAGAGGTCATGTCACATTATATATGTGTGTGTGTGTGTGTGTGTGTGTGTGTGTGTGTGTGTGTGTTGCGGTCACCTTCTTTGTTGCTGCACAGAAAGAACCCAAACAAAAGTGGTTTATGGAGGAATGGGTTTATTTGGCTTATGGACTTGAGGGGAGACTCCATCCTGGCAGGGGAAAAGATGGCATGAGCAGAGGGCTGGACATCACCTCTGCCACAGCACTGCAAACAGCGGCAGGAAGGTGTGCCAAATACTGGCAAGGGGAAGCTGGCTTATAACCCCATAAGCCCACCACCAACAACACAGCTTCATTGAGGTTGTAAAACCCAAACTGCCATCAGCTGAGGATAGATCTATCAGAACACATTCATTTGTTTGTGGGGGACACCTGGATCAAACCATGACAGTGTGTGTATAATCTCCTCACAGGGAGGCAGGCACCAGAATTGATCAGTAGGAAGAATCAAGATTGGGGGAAAAGTATGGTCTAGAGGCTTTATAGTGTTGTACATATAGTGTTGTCTAGGAAGGATAGGGAAAGTTTTCTGTCATAGTTTTAATAATGTAACTAGGCTCAAGGCTATAGGAATGGTTTGTAGTTGTCTGATACCTGGTCCAGGGTGATTTAGGAAAGGAGAAATGTTGGCTAGCTTTGTGCGAATTATATATGGGGTATGTACTCAGGGTTGATTAAGGGGTTTAAAATGGGAATTTTAAAGTTTTCCTTTTACTAATTTTTGTTCATATGCAAAAATTGGTGCTCATGGTGACATTTTTACATATATATCATCATAATTTTTTCTCATTTATTGCCACTTACTTCTTCCCTCCCTCCTATTGCTTGTCTTCTCCCTTGCCCAAGTAGTGCCCCCTTTTGCCTATGGTCTTCTTCTCCTCCTAACTTTAGATTTCTTCATCCTCTATCATGGTGGTCTTTCTATTTTATATCATACACAAATGCATATATATATATATATATATATATATATATATATATATAGAGAGAGAGAGAGAGAGAGAGAGAGAGAGTACACATTTGAGAGAAACCTATGATATGTCCCTGTCTGAGTTTCAAATATTCATGAAAAGTACAAGACAGGGAAAGTATAATCAACTTTGTTCATTAATTTAACCCTAATTACTCATGGATGCAAAGTAGATAGATACAAATTTCAAGAAAATATAGAACAAAAACACACAGATTTGTGAGGAAATATAGAAGTTGAGAATTTTGTTAAGTCTTTCCCTATTTACTTACTGCTTCAGTCAACTAGGTTTATTTTGAAACTATAGTTAAATAGCCAATATTTTTACAATATTCACAGTCTCACTGTTAAAATATATAAATGAAAAGAACTCCTGAATTGACATTTCTTGTGAAATGTTCAATATGTTTTTTCACAATATACAGATGAAGGAAAAGGTACCATTGAATTGAAGACAGAAATCAAATAACCATGAGATAAAGTATTACCTCCTGTTGACATTTTATATCACTTAATTTACCTTTAGAAATGTCAAATGGTCTTTCTCCTTTATTTAGCACTCCTTGCTTTATTTTAAAAGGATGCTAACTTTTCTCCCCTAGAATTTCTCAACACAGTGCAGTAGTTGAACAAAAGGAGTAATAGGCAGAAATTCACAGCATTCTAGAAAATGTATACTCTTTCTCAGGATACCTGAAATTGAGGCTTCTAAAACATTTATTGTTTATATTCATAACTACCCCAACTACCAAAAATTCTATGTGGCACAGTAATTTTCAACTTCCAAATTCACAGAATCCTTTAGTAATTTGGGCTTTAGAAGCATAAACTGTTAAAATGGGTGAATTCAAAGAGAATGTGTGCACTGAGTATTCTATAAACACTGTGATCTTCCAGGGAGTCCTGAAAGTTCAGGTGGCAATGGTGGACATTGTATTCATTTTAATTTCTACTTTAATATTTGATTTCCATTTAGAATATATAACAAGTGGGTGCATGGTAGCTGAAGAGATAGATGAGCTTGCTCACAATATATCTCTGTCTATCACCAGCAGCTAACTTCAGATTTCTGACTGTTAAAAGAGAAACTATTCTATCATCATCATGCATCCAAGCCCATTGGGGATACTATAACAGAAAACAAAGAGGACATTGACTATAAACAAAGGGAATTTATTTTGTACAGTCCTGTAGCCTGAGGTTTTTGGTCAAGTTTTAAATACATTTAGTTTCTGGGAAAGCTTACTTTATCAAGGACTGTGTACTCAAATGATAGAAGGAGGAAACATGTTCCCTCAGGCCTCTTCTATATGGACACTGATCGCCTGCCCATATGGCCTAACTCCACATATTATAACATTGTGGATGGCTAGGTTTCAAAATACAAATTTGAGGAGGATATAAACATTCAGATCATTACATTAAATATGTTTAGTTTTACTCTTAATACACCAGTTGAAAACAGAAAATGCAAGGAACACTGATCTTGTTAAGCAGCATGTGACTGAAGAGTCTAGAAATAATAATTTTTCCAGTTGGCATTATGGGATCAGCAACTTATTCATCAGCATTCTTTACAATATATGAAACTATCAGTTTTATAAAAAAAGACTTATAAAAAGACAAAGTATAGAGCTGGGAAGATTGTTTAGATTGGGTTAAAGGATTTTGCCCCAAAAGCCTAAAAACTGGAATTCAGATCCCCATATATATATATATATATATATATATATATATATATATATATATATATATATATATATATATATATATATATATATATATATATATATATATA